>CM024577.1:32462752-32566266 GCA_014182395.1 Eucalyptus sp. ANBG9806169
CTAAAAGACTCGAATAGGCATGGCAAAACATATACGTCATAAGATCTCATTCTAACCTTAATACCACAGAACAAGCATGATTTTGTTCATCTAAGATCATGCAAAAATCCGACAAAAAATCTCACATGCAAAACACATGATGAGGAATATTTTTTGTTGAGAACCCAAAACCAAATTGAGATCATGCAAGTCGTGACAAAAATGACAAAACAGACATGCATCTTCAATTTTGATGTTGCTGCAACACGTTTAACATTGACACAAGCAATTGATGCACTAAACAAAATCAAAACTTTGCAAATTTTGCATCAATTGAACATATACAACATGTAGTTCTCATCATGAAGGTCTTGAGGTTGAACAAGGTCAATTTCATATTCAAATCTACCTAAATTCATCTTGAACCAAAATGGGGCAGATTGACCTTAACTCAGATCTAAGTGTTTTCGACATAGCTAAATCTGTCTCAAAATTCCAAAAAAAAATTATAGGATGTTTACCAAACAATGACAAACAACTTTAAGCTAAAATAGCAACCTAATCTAGAGATACGAAATTCACAGATTTGAAGCCAATCAAGTTTAATCATCCATGATCATTCAATCACATTCAAACTTCAGCAAATCATCAATAAGTATATAATCTTTAGATTTAGGACTATTTCATCGATCTAAAGGTGAATCCTAGCCCAAGTTGGATGATCCAACCTCGCTTCATGGGATTCCAGCTTTAGAAGTTGCCTTTTATGCGATTTTTGTTGGTTTGGATCTGCAATCAGACGAAGACTTCACCGAAGCGTTGATCAGACCTTAAGGATGCACATTAGATCACCTTGGAACTAGCTTGGGATCCAACAGACCATTGGCTTGAGTATTCAACAAAAACCGATCCAAAGATGGACCGGTTTAGGCACTAGTAGGAATAAGAGTCGTCAGAGATGATCCGGCAACCGATCTTCTTGATCCTGACCGTGCCTTGGTCGAGAATAGGTTTAGGACCAAATCGAATCAGATCCAATGGCAACTAGTCCTTCGTCGACTGCCAGTTCGAGCTGAAGATGAGATTAGTTTGATTGGACCAATCTTTGAGCCACTGATATAGATCAGGCCATCAAAACTTTTCCTATGGCTGATTGGGAAATCCTTGACCACCAAGAGGTCAAGGATAAAGCTAGAATGGAGCTAGACTTGGTCCAGCATTGGCTTGATAGCCACCGGTCACCGATCTTTTGGAAATTGCAACCGGTCCAAGAGTGGACCAGGTCAGTAATGATGGAGCTTTACCTTATCGAAATAGCTCTGACCAAGGTTGAGCCTACTTGCAATCGCCTGAGGAAGATTGAGCAAGAGGAGATGGCTACTGAGGGGGCCGATTGGTGGCCACTCGGCTGCCGGCATGACTCCAACAAATGGCCGATTCAGTTGAGAGAGAAAAGAGAAAAGAGAGAGGTGGGAAAACCAGAGAAGAGAGAGAAATATTTGAAGAGAGAGAGTGTATGTGTAGAAATGAGGGGCCCCCTAAAAAATGAAGGGAAATTCGGTATATATATCACCCTCAAATTGAGCAATCTCAACCATCAAATCGATCCGACAATCGAAATTTTAATCCAACGATCAAAAGTTGATTTCGAAGGTTTAATTATGATCTTGAGTTGTCATATAATCAATCTAATGAGTTTGATTTATGAAAACCCAAGCCAAAATCGAGAATTGTGTTAAAATGTCCAATTATGGGTCAAAATACAATTTTGTCAAATTCATGAACCAATCTGAAAAATTATAGGAAATTGATGGTGTAAAAGTGAAATTGGCATAATGAAGGTCCCGGAACCGGTCACCGGAGATCCAGAACTGCTTGGCAAATGGCTAAACTGGCCAACATCGTCGGCGGTCGATTAGACCAGTCAAATCGGTTCATGCTAGTTTGACCGATTCTTGACTGGTTTGGTCTAGTTCTAGCTAGTTTGCCCACTTATGGTCACTATGGGTTCAAAATTTATGCAATTTGGTCCCTCAATGATCAATCGAAAGGAAAACTTACCTAATTTGATGGGAAATTGCCCAATTGTGATTCAATTAAGCTTTATAGATGCGATCTAGGGGTCTTCTATTGACTTAATTGACTAATCATTGAGAAATATAATGGGCCAAAGCCATCGGTGCCTAGGATTGAGCTTAAAGGGTTAAAATGAACAATTTTGCAATTCATTGGGTAAAATTGCAAATTGATTGAAATTGAGTTATATTATTGTTGTAATTGCCCCATATAACTAATCACTCATTTACAAGACACTTAATGCATTCAAATTGGCCTTGAATTGAAGTACTCAAGCTTAGGTCAAAAATGAATTTAGGCCAAATATTAGAATTGGACCTAAATTTATGGAATTAAACTATAGCTTGAATGGATCAACTTGAATTTTGTCAATTGAAGCTCAATTGTTTGACTTTCTTTTACTTGAAAGAGTAAAACTCCTCAAATTGAGAAGTTCTTATGTGAATTCTCATAATCGACTTCTGATTTGGACTTATCTTGAGAAAATAAGTAGGGAACGATCATCCATTTGCAAGTTATGAAGAATCAATTTTAGTCCCCTAGTTAGGGCTTAAAACAACAATTTGTGTTTTAACTCGACAATTTGCGAAATTGAACATACGAGCGGATTTATAATAGTTCTTAAACCAAATATTGAAGAAGAAACTATGTCTAATCATGACTACAATGAAAGTTATTTGACTTTTGGTCAATTTAGAATCTAAAATAAAAAATTCTGAAAACAAGGTTCTTAACCGAATTTTATGAAATTTTCAACACACTAGTCAAATTGACACTAAAATGAGTATTTTTGTGAATTTCTTTATTTTTTCAATTTTTTTATCAAAGGTTTAACCAAAAATTAACCCTTTAGTCGACTTTTCCTAAAATGTTGATTTATTGGTCAAATCTTTGAATTTTTTAGAAATTGACTTGATAAAAGTGAAATTACAGTTAAATGACATCTTTTGGGTGAAAAATCAAAATTTTTACTTAGGGTTGACTTTTGGTTAAAGAGTTGACTAAAAAGTTAACCCGAAAGTCAACCGTCAGACTTTTCGGATTTTTCTCGGAAATGAACTATAAATTGCTTAAGAAAAATAAACCAAAAGAAAGAAATGAAAGACGACAATTTTTTGGCATAGAAACAAGCTTTGTCGCGATTAAAAACCTAAATCTTGATTTTTACCTTTATCAATACGTCGACTAAAAATCAGGTATCAATAATCACAACAACAAATCACATGCCACATATCACCGCATAATCGTTTATCACCCTATTATAACATATCATAACAACTTGTCACACTTCACTTATCACATATTAAATACTTATCGTATAACTACTTATCACATATTAATAACTTATTGCATAGCTACTTATCATATATTAATAACTTATCACATGGTGAGAGCTGGTCGATGGCTTAGGCAATAGCATGGCGATCGATAAAGCGATAGACAGCCTCCAGACTTTGCAGGCACCAAACCATGAGTAATGGGAGAGAGGGAGCTATGGCAAGGAGCTGGACAGTCGCCTCCTTGGCTCCAAAAGTCTGACTTGGTTATAGGAACGATGGTTCAACGATGGTTGATAGTCACCAATGAGGAAATGAGAGGAAAAAGCTTGTGAGGGAGATGGAAATGGAGAGGATGATGGTCAGCTAGCACAAAGGAAGAGAAAAAGCGAGAATGGAAGCCAAGTGAGAGAATTGAGAGAGAGAATGAGAAAGAGTGAGGGTGGCTGGCGATTCTAAAGGGGAAAAAAGGAGAGAGAGTGAGAGTCAGATCTTTGCCATTAAGGCCTTGTACTTTAAATCCCTCTCAATCTAGCATTTTTGCTTGAAGAGGAAGGCTTATGACAATAGAAATCCAAGGTCACTAATGAGAAGATATGTACATGGGAATTAAGGGGGTAGGCTAAACCAGACTAGGCTTAAGAGGTTCTCATCTTCATCCCCTTAGCTACACAAGGGTGCCCCTTCTAACCCATTTTCCCATCTTGCCCTCTTAGTCCTTAGTTGTATATGAGGGCAATTTGGTCAATTCACGAAAATTGCACACTATTCACACACATGGGTACATTTATTGCCAAGATTTTGCAAATGACCTAATGGGCTTGCAGAGCCCATGGCCCTCCCTTGGGCCACCCATCTCCTTAGGCATAGGGCCTTTAGGCTGCCCAATATGGGTGTGGGCCCATTTGGGCCGTCCTTTATGGGCTTAGGCCCATTGGGCCTATTTCACCAATCTCCTTATTACTATTTACACAAATTTCCTTGCATGACCTGCTCAATATCAATCCAGTCATCATTATAGTCATCTCAATCACTATGAAACAAATTGTCGCGGTCCACCTCGAAACTCAAGGGACAGTTGAAGAGTCTATTTAGCGTGAGGTCCATGATTTGTTATTCTAATCCGCTGCTTGTTTTAAGGGACAAAGGGTGCATTTGGGAAAACTTTTGAGGAAAGTCCTTGAGAAAATGTAAAGGCCCTTGAGTTAAATAAGTTTTTCAAAATGCAAATTGTGTTTGGTAAATCATATTTGTGAATGTCCATTGCGAAATATCTTTGAGCAAAATAGTGTTTGGACAAATTAAATATGCAAAAGACTTTTGTTATTAAAAAAAAGGGGGGGGGAAATGAGAGTTGGCAAGTCAAGGGCTTGGCCGGCAACCACTCACGAAGAGCTAATATTCGCTAGCGAAGGGTAGGCGGTCCAGCGAGGGGCAGGTGATGCAGCGAAGGGCAGGCGTCCAGCTAGGGTCACCGTGTAGAAGACGTAGCGCGACAACCCTCGCCGAACGATCGTGCCACCTACCGTGCCACGACCTCCGTGTAGAGGTGGCCAGAACCACGCGATCTAATCACCACGACCCATATTGCGCAACCAAATCTGGGTTGCCGTGACCCTCACTGCGCCGCGTCCTTCAAGCGATGACCCTCGTCGGAGGGTCGCGGGACCCTAGCTGGACTACCTGCCCTTCACCAAATCGCCTTCCCTTCGTCGAATCGCCTACCCTTCGCCCGCGACCGCACGTAAATACTGGTCATGTTTAGTAGAGAGAAGGGAAGAAGATGAAGATGATGAATAGTTACTAAGGGTAAAACCAAAAAAACAAAAGATTAACGAGGACAATTTTGAGAGAAAATTTTCACTAGCCTTGAAAGCTAGCACGTCGAGAAAGCCCAATGCAACCCCTAACCTCTGCCTAAAAGCTTTGTTGAATGAAAATGATTCTCTTGAAATCACATTTCCCTAAAGTCCCACTTGCAAGTAATCCATGTGACGGTAAATGACCTCTTCTCAAGGTTCTAGTTTCATATGATCTCAACCATTATAATTTAACAGGATATTAAATTCCACCAATGCAAGAGATGACACGAAGTTTATGTATATCTACATCATGTGGTCTACTCACAATAAAACCCATGTCCTAGAAGTGGAATAAAGAACAAATTCCTCTAAATTCCTCCAAAATATAAAGTAAGTGGATTGGAAAAGTAGCAACCTTATATAATGGTACAAAAGTTGTAGGCTCTAGGTAGATTCCTAGTTATTCCTCCATGAGACCACGCGTGACCACAAGCTCCTCTCCTCCCGGCCGGCTTGACAAATTCGACTTCGAATTCAAACCGCCTTTGTGAGAGAGCACACACCGAAGGTCGGAAACTCAGATCAACAGGGAATATCAGATAGGAGGATGGCCACGTCAGCAAGGGTCAGGTAGAGGACAATGCCATCGAATAGGAGAGGGTGAAGTGTGAGAGGAGAGAGGCTATGGCTTGATCGAGTGATAGGTGTTAAGGCGGTCGTGCATGGGGGCAGATGGAGTGGCTCTCGACGGTCTAGGACACTAAAACTGATAATTGGGCTGATGGGCCGATCCTGGGCAAAGCCCATTTTAGACAGTTCTTCGCGTTAGAAGAGCTACGTTCTAAAATTTTAAGGGTTAATTAAAAATAATTATCATCAAATTGCATGGCATATAGACATTATGAACATTTGCATTACTAATGTTAAAATTTAAAAGAATAAGTAATTAAAATATTATTATCATATTTTTATTTTTAAAAATTATTATTAAAAAAAAAGAAGAGCCAATCTCATCGGGATGGGCCGGCCTGCCTCCTTCCCTCATTTTCGTTCTCTTTCATAGTGCCTCGGTTTCTTTAGTTTTTCCTAGCCCAGTCCTCTCCTTTTTCTCTCTTTCTCTCTTCCTCTTTCGCACTAGAGACAAAAGGGGGAAGAGAGAAGGACGACGCACAGAGGTGACAGAGGGCAGGGCGTCTCGCGCGGGAGACATTCAATCAGGGTCAGGCCGATAGAGCCAGTTGGCACGACAGTAAGCCATGTGCGCCAATGCTTAAAAGCGAGGGGGCTGGCTCATTTGAGGGGGATTTTTTTAGGGGGCTTGGTTTGGGGAGAGAGAGAGAGAGAGAGGGGAGACCCGAGAGAGGGAGAGAGAGCCGCGAGTGAGAGCGGCCGAGAACAGAAGGCTTGGTAGACCCGATATCTCGATCGTGCGCGAGCTCCGCCGACGACTCTTTTCGTCGACGCCATTGAGCCGAACCGTTAAGCCCTTTGTCCGTGCCTTGCTTTGGGCACGACGGCTGGAGGTCGCGCACTTGTGGCCGACTGGGCTCGTGCGAACTCCGACCCCATCCATTCCCCCGTTGGTTGTTATGCGTTTTGTTGCTTGTTTGGCGAGTCTCATTTTGGGTCCGACTCCTAGTTGAGCCGGAAACCGCATGATTCGCGAGCGCCCTTCACCTATTCGACGAAATGCCTAAGTAAGATCTAATTTTCGTCCTCCCATTAGTGGCCGAAATCGAGTTATCCGGGCGCATCGCATTCTATTGGGATGTTCTAACGATGTTGGGCAACCTTGGGCGTTGGCCATGTAGTCATTCACCACGTTCCCATCGTCGCCGTAGTCTGGTCGGTGTTTAGCCGTGGTGCGGTTCTCCGCCGACGGCGGGGAGGTCGGCCGGCGAGTGGTGGTTGGAGTGGACGGCCAGTGAAGAGTAGTAGCTCGGCAGCGGCTTGAGATTTGGCCGAGGTTTGTTTAAAAACGTAGGAGCTTCAGGGAGGGCGTGAGTCTCGTCGGGGAAGACGCCCAAGGAAGAAGACGACCTGCCAAAGGGGAGAGAAAAGAAAATTAAGAAAAAAAAAAAAGAAAGAAAGGAAACAAAAGAGAATAAAAGAAAGCTGAAAAAAATAGGAACGCGATGTGGAAGCGTGAGCATGAGAAGAACAATGAGGATGGGCTCATTCGATGAAGGAAGGGAATATGACTTGGGTCTTGGGCTTAAGAAGGCTTTATGAGTTTGGGCTTTCTTGGGCTTTAGAGAATTGGACTGGCTTTAGTCTTAAGGGTGCTTGGGATGATTTTTTTTAGCAAGATGGGCTTAGTGATTTTTCTATTCAAGTGGGCTTGTTTCGGATAAGCCTATTTTTGTCCATGGCTTAAACCCACGAGATCAGAGCTAGCCCATATTGGGACTGAGCTTGACAGCCCGACCCGGGTCCCATTTTTGGATTTATAAAAATTAAATTAAATAATTAAAAATTCAGAAAGAAAAAAACTTATTTTTCTAAAAATCAGAAAAGCTTTAATATATATATATATATATATATATATATATATATATATATATATATATATTTTGTAGTTTCTCTTAAAATGTGTTAAATCTTTGATAAAAATGTGCTCAAAATTAGATAAGCTATTAGGGTTTCACCATAGAATTTGAGTGCTCTTAGAGACATGTTAGGGTGTTGTTTGCGCATTTCCATTTCGACTATTATGTAATTCTCGCTCTTTTCATATGTTAACTATGGTTTCATTTTGGTCTAGTTAAGAACAGGAATGACATTTGTCTTATTTCTTAGGGTTAGATGGCATTTGTTTTATTTCTTAGGGTTAGATTCTCGCTTTTCCTTGCAACTCATTTAATGCTTGTTGACACCTAATTTTGGAAAAATAAAATTGCATTTTGAACAAATAAAAGAAAAAAAAATGAAAATGGGGGAAATTGATTTGATTGAATTATGCATGGAAGGTGGGAATTTCGACTAATTATTCTTGCTTCAATTAGATCTTCAAGAAATCAAGAGAATAAAAGTCAAAATGGAAACCAAACCCAAAATCGGTGAGGATAATGGCCAGATTGATAAATCAAAGGGAAAGTATCAAAGGATTATATTCATCAGGTGAATCTTTGCAAAAATCAAAACGAACTTGGATGCGTTTCTGGTAAGATGAGTGAAAAACCGAAATGTTAATTTGCGATGGCAAATCGGGGCTGAAATTCTGTAATTCCCGCAATCAAGGAAGCATAACTTTCTAAAAGACAATAGAGGTTTTCACTATAAAAAGGCAACGGTTCGTGAGAAATAGAAAAAAAAAGGGGGATTTTTGAAAAAATTCAGAGCAAAAGTGAGGAAGGCTTTCTCCTTCATTTCTTTCGAGTTCAATTTTCTTTAGGGGAGTCGACAATCTCGAGAATTCTTCGATTGGTCTATTGGATGGTGCAGTCCTCTTGACGACGTCCCACATTCATCATGCGTCATGGATATTGACGACAAGCATAAAGCTAAGTCGAGCTTCCTCTTTTTTTTTTTAAGTTTGATTGTGTGCAATTCCAATTTGCTATTCGAACTAAGGTGATTTTATTTTTGTTTCTTGCCTAGATTAAACTCCTACATCTCTGACGATAATTCCAGCAGCGAGACATCGAAGTGGCCAACGTACCTAAGCGTTAATTGCCATCCAGTGATTTCACTGTAATAAAATCAGGTTGTTTCTCTCCCTATTAAAGTTGTTCACCCCATATTTTCGGTATTTACTTTGTTTTGTTCTGATGTTGTGGTCGCAGGAAATTCAATGCCAAACAAAAGGCCACGCAATTCCATATTCCACCATAATTGACAAGAGAGAGACGACAAGAGAAGGGGGCGTCCACTCAAAAAGTTCTCGGAAGAGACTAGTGAATGGTCAAATCAAGAACTAGCCATATGCCCACCAACGCGCTGCAAGTCCCCTCCTTTAGGTAGTTTAGTTTTAGTTTTATTTTTATTTCTTTCTTTTTTTTTATTTTATGTTATTTTATTATGTTTTAAATTTTGTTATTATTGTTTAAGTTAGAATATGGTTTGTCAATGTTAATATTTGTGCATTTTGTAGGCATTATCCACAAGGATTTTGTCCGGAATTATTGTAATTATTAATTTGATTTGAGAGACATCAGATCATTTTTTTAATTATATTAATTTTTGGGCTTTTTGGTAGAATTTTAATTGTTAAATCATTATAATTATTAATTTGATCCGTAAGACTTCGGATTAGATTTTTAATTATTTTGAACTTCATGTCTTGATGTTTAAGGTTAGGATAATCGTTAATTTGACTTGTGAGACGACATGTTTTTTTTTTCAATTATTTTAATCCTTTATTTTGTTGATAGTTTAGATTTAATAATTAATTATTTAAAAAAATCAAAATTCTGCATGAGCATATAGGTTTAGTAAATCGACATGTAGGATTAGGTTTATGAAATTTTCGTCATCTAGCGATTGTTGCTAAGTTCATTGCTCGTCATTAGAACTAGGTCATTTGATTAAATTGCATATTTAATTGTTGCATTTCTTTAATTTCGAATTTAATGGAAAATACAAAAAATAGAATAAATTCATTTCATGCTTTAAGATGGATTGCATGCTTATTCATGTTATATAGTTTAGGTCATATTGCCTCGTCATATCATTTCATGTTAAATTAGTAGCATGCATTGCACGACTTTCATTAAATAAAGTGAAAACAAAAATTGAGTGATTGCTTATTAATTAGAAATCATATCTAGGATTATTGATATGAATTACGATCTAACAACGCAGTTGCTTTCGTTGCTTTGAGGTAAGTCCTGCATTATTTTATTCGCTTTCTCGGGTGTTAAATTGGTGGTTTGTGCACTCGCATGATCGCCTCACACGTTAGGAAAATGAATTAAAATCAAATCAAGCTGCCTTCAAAACATTTTTGAAAATTAAAAAGAAATGGTACCGAAAGGGCACTAGGATAGTCTAGTGTAACCAAGTCCCCGCACTTTAGTCTCTGGGTTCGTAGGAGTAAAATAATTCTTCCATTATTTTGCTTAAGTGTCTAATCGACCTACCAAAAACAGATTAGTGGCGACTCCTAGATAATATTTTGCATGTTTAAAAAGTTTAGACTTAAGTCGTGATTTGGTATGGGCTTGGGAGAGCCCGAGCTAAGTTTAAAGACTTAGTAGTCCATTAACCTAGTTTTAGGTGGTGAACCCGAAAAATTAGGTCGCGACAATGCTTCATCAGTTGTTGATTGTTAGTTTAAATATTGTGTACCCGCATGATTATCTCATATGTTAGTGGATGGGTTTAAAGCCAATCCAAATTGCCTAACAAACATTTCCTTTAATAAACAAGATTATGTACCAAAAATGCACTAGTTAATTGATTAATGTAACCAAGTTCCCAACCAAAAATTCTTTGGTTGTGTAGGAAGTAAGGTATTCTCCCGTGCTTTACTTGATTTTGGGCTGACCCCAATAAGCCTATGGCAACTCCTCATTAGAAAATTTTTATGACGTCATTGAATACGCCAACGTCATGCAAGGTATAGGCCTAGGATAACCCGTGTCTAAAACGAGAGCCATAGCCTGTTTTTTAATAAATATCCCTAAACCTATGTCTTTGCCCCTTCAAACAGAAAAGGTAGGTCGCAAGAAATGGAGTTGACTGATAACCTCATAATTGATTGAACTTGCACCATACAAGATCATCATATATCACAATCGCAACTGTTTGTTGCGTATCGTGAACTAGGGTAAGTTCATGCATTGGATGAATCCAACTTGGCAATTTATAAGGGTAAAATGTGTATATAGACACTTGGTATGTTGGCTCCTTGTAGGAGGTTTTACTTTCTGTCAATTGAAGTAGGTTGTATTCTTATGTTGGTGAAATGAGAAGTTCTCTGAGTTTTCGGTGATCTCTCTTAGAATGACCTGGAATCATAAATTCAAAATAACATTACTAGAGTAGTAGCTGTTGGAAGGTGAAGAAGGGTCTATTTTACTTGGTGCTATTGTTATTAATTCAACCAAATCTTGGCTATAATTTAATAAGTTGAAGTTATCGATGATGTAGAGAGGTTATCAATGCAATGGACAAGTTGTCTATATTACTGTTTGTTGATTGGTCACCTGATTGATTGATGTCAATGTCTAGTTGGGTCTTAATATTAGGGCACAAATTTAAGAGTCCTATTGTAGTGTTAATTTTCAAATGTCTATTTCTATCTCTATGCCTAGTTTGATGTTTTGTCAATTCCTAGGAATATATCTCCTTGGAATCCTAAGTATATTTATGAGTCATTTAAGAGTAAGGTTCATACCACAAGCCTATATAAAGGCAAGTCTTGTGATCATTTCGATAAGTTGACAAGGTGAAAAAAAAAAGAAAGAAAACAAAAAGCCTATTCGTCTCATTTTCTTCCTTAAATTGTGTGAGTTGTGAGTAAAATTTCACCTTCAAATTTTCCCTTGAAGATGGTATAAGAGCATATGGTTTATGATCATGGCCTCAACAAACACCCAACCTCCTTTTCAATTGTGACGTCCCTAGTGCGTCATGGGTAATGTGAAACTGTTTTCACCATTATCCTTTCCATTTAGCTTTTTCTTAAACATGCGGAAGCATAAGAGACTAAAGTAATCTTGGGGTACACACAATTTTCTGTAACTAGAGCAATTTCATTTCTTATTTATTTATATATACATCAAACGACAAGTGGATTACATTGGGAAATTCAAAATGTTAAGACTACTAACTACACTAGATTATATGTCGGTCACCCATCCCCACCTAGCTATAGACATGTCACCCCCTAACCCTTAACATCGTCAACATCTTCTTAGCTCCAAAAATTCAACTACCATCCTACCTCCCTTCTATGCTATAGGGTTGCCTCCATCTCCTAGCCAATTGGAGAATAGTGGGAGTGCACGCCTATTGACACAAGCATACATCTCGACAAATCAATGGTGACTTGCCCCCATCAAGGGCCCCACATCAACAACCATGCGAGATTTGATCCAGATAAAAATGGTATTCAGAAAACCGGGGTCTACAAACTTGTTCTCTTCCCACATGAAGTGTACTGGCACCTCGTAATGGACTATCGAGGAGACGGGTGGGATCAACATTTTATTGATCTAAAAAGATGAAGTCAACAACCAATAAGTTACAACCCAACAAGCAAAATGTCCACTGGTCGATACTACACAAATCAAGCACCGTATTAATAAAGAAAGCCTCAATAGAAAGTTCAATAAATCACACGCACATATAGGTAATAAACCAATATAGGTAATAATGTTTCCCAACGTATAACCAGTAGTTCAATTAAGAAATACTTAGGTCATAATCAATATAATTCCATGCCGTCATCATCATCCGAGGAACTCCGTTACCCTTTCGAGCATCTTACACCCATCTGGCATCGCGAGGGCATTTAAGAGAAATCGTGTTACACCCCCTAGGCATCTAGAGGAACCCATGACCCTTCCAAGCATCCCTACTACAACTTGAGGCATTGTCGTCTCAAGGTCTAACGGCATTCCCAGTCCCACATTCACACCATGATGTAATAATTCCATAATTCAATTAAAGTATGTTAACGTCACTACTATTCAGGAACTCAAGTGTGCATTTAATGAATCATCATTCGTTTTCATCCCTTAGACTAATGTAAATTATTCGTACAGATATTAAGTGAACTTTAAGGAAGGTCCCATCCTATGCCTAAAATAGCCTTATAGGGTGTCCCACGCACCTTTAGAAACAATAGTTGTTGTCTAGGTAAACGGCTTAAAAAATTATGAAGTTTTAATATGAGGTAGAAAAGACCTAGCAGGACATTCTTCGCGGGGGATCGAAGTCTGATTTAGCTCATACAATTCTAAATAATTTTTGTAAGCCGGGCCCAAAGTAGTCAAAATTTCCAGAACAAAATTGAGTAGGAAAACAAATATTTCATTGACCAAATGAGACCGAAAAATTATGGAAATTCAATATATGATAGCCTAGGATGTACTCTACAACTTTCATGAGGACGCGTGTTATAATTCTAGACTGAAAAATCTACAGAAAATGGAAAACAAGGAGAGGTCCAGTAAGTCCAAAAACAGATTTCAAATCCCAAAGTTTTTTAAATAAATTTTTGTCATATGAAATCCAAAAATATTGAAATTAAAGTATGTCATAGAACAGTCAATAAATGACGAACTTTGTGAAAAACACCCCATGAAATTTGCACCACCTAAGTTAGTGCAAAATTAGCAAACTTTGGGGTTAGGCTAGAACTGAACCTACCCTTAGTCCCAGCACGTTTAATTCAGAATTTCAACTAACTCAGCCTCCACACGTGCTAAATATCGACCGATCGTGCTTCTATGATTCAACCACAAGTTTGACTACTTTGAACTCGACAAGGTATCTAGGTGACATAATCGAAACTTCTGTGCAAACGAAAATCTAAATGACGTTTATGAATTTTCTAGGAAACTATTCCTGTTGCATGGTAAACAATTGACATAGGATAGAATGGAGGATGTCTAATTTTCTCGGATCCCAGAGACGCTGTCGCATGGCTTGATGAGGTCCCAGACGTCCCGACTTGTTGTTGTCCTCTGGCGAGTCATGCCAAGCTGAGGGTGCAGTGGATGAAGACGCGTTGTCGGCTAGCTTCGGGGTTGCGCACGAAGAAAAAGGGAGCGACGGAGATAGAGCTGCGACTGTGGAAAATATGGAGCTGAGATCGGCTGAAAATAAGGGGCAGTGGCTGAATTTGCAAGATTAAGAGGAGGAACGGTGCTGCTGCTGCTGCTGTTGAAACCCACCCACCCCAATTTTTAGGCTTCTATCCCTTCACCGCCTTGCTGTTGTCGCCCGTGGAAGTGGGATGGTCAACGGTCTTCATAATTTCTTGCCAGCTGTGAAAACGTGTCACTTTTCCGCAGCAAATGCGGCAGCGAGGGGAGAAGTTCAGGAATCTTCGTGTGACGGAGGAGAGACGTGGCGATGGCTTCAACGTTTTACAGGGAGGAGGAGAATGAAAGATAGGCAATTTGTTCCCACGCCGATCGTGGTCTTTGTGCCACAAAGAAAAGTTCAATGAATTTGCTAACCGTCCGAGCAGGCCGTCGAGCGATCCTCGCAATTGCCGAAGATAATGTTGACTGGAGAGCAGTGTGACCACGCTTGATGTAAACGGAGATCAAAACAAAAGCTGAATGCCGAAAAAGCAAAGACAAATTCAAAAGTCAAATGCACCGGGATCATTTGTTGACACTTCTCTTGAATGGACAGTAGAATTACGGTGGAAATGATAAGTCAACCATAGTCCTGCTACTAAGACTAAGTCCTAAACCAATGCGACTAGAACCCCATATTCGCATTCTCTTTCTCCGAATCGATGATGAGTAATGGCGATGGTTCGGTGACGTAGACGCGTTCACGAATGAGATGGATATGGTGTTGCTCGATGACGACTTGATGTAATGTGAATAGCATAGTTTGACGACGAGCTTGTTAACGTGGCGTGGGCCATTAGGCATCCGGGGCTCACTATTTTGTAGAGTGAAAAATCCATATGTCACATCAATACCCTCATCTTACTAAAAAAAATTATGGTAATTAGATTGTTAGAATGAAAGTGCTACCAGACACCCATGGTGTATGGGAACTTGTCAATACAGGCTAGGATGAACCAAAGGACAAGGCTACTTTAGTCAGTATCAGAAGAATGCCTTGGAGAAGGTTTCAAGCAAAAGATTAATATGCCCTATTAATCATCTATTAGACTTTAGATGATTCGATGTTTGAGAATATGTTGAACTGTACTACTTCTAAGGAGGCATCATAGACCCTTAACAACACACACCAAGGAGTACAAAAATTCAAGAACATATGCCTTCAAACTTTGAAAGGCGAATTTGATGTAATTCATATGAAAAAAATTGAATTGATTCTTGATTATTTCACAAAAGTTCTTGCGATTGTTAACCAGATTGAAAGAAATGATGAAAATGTTCTAGATGTTTGAGTTGTTGAGAAGATTTTATGGTCCTTAGACAAGAAGTACGATCATATTGGTGTTGTAATCAAAGAGTCCATAAACTTGGATGCAATGACGAACAATGATTTTCTAGACTTCATTGCCAACCCATGAAGTAAAATTCAAAACAAACAAGCATGAGCCGGTGAAGGAAGTACTCCAAACTTAGTTGAAATTCGAAAGACTAATCAAGATTGTGGTCAAGATTGAGGCCGAGGCCACTATCAAGGTAAAGGTCAAAGATGAACTAGATATTTCTCGAACATCTTTTTTAATAACTTTAAGTACAACTACAAGGGCCGGTGTGCTAACACATTTTTTCTCAGCCACATACTTAAAGTCATCTTTCTCTATCGTCATTCATTGTGATTTTGATTCAGAGAGAGTGATGCTACTAGGTCGGGGGGGGCTTAAGAAAGCTCTTCCCATAGGGACTTGACCATGTAGAATTCATTATTAGCATAACACGGGAATCCCTCATTTAAGATAGGGACCCAGCTTCTTCCATGGCTATGATGGCCTCGAGGTCTATGTAGTCCCCGTAACTGTAGCTCTCCACACATTCAAATGAACTTTCCAGAGTTTGGTCTCTTGATTGGCATTCAGGGTGTGTTCAATAATATCTCTCTTCTCGAAAATAATTTCTATTTAGAAATATTTTCTTTTATTTTTATTCTGTAAATGAGTTTATAAGCAAAAAAAAATAAAAAAAAATAACGTGTTTGTTAACTACATGGAATTTCTATTCCTAAAATAGAGAAAGAACAAAAACGCATTTGGCATGGACCTAAAAATTTCTAATCCCAATTTTTTTTTATTTAATTATAAAGAGACTTAACATTTCTTGTTTGGATAATACTAGGCTTTTATAATGATTTGGTTGATCAAGATATTATAAAATGACCTAAGAAAATCCAACATAAAAATTAGTCAATGATGAATAGCCGAAAATAGTAATAGAGAGTTCCGTTGGTTTATAACTTATAATATGAGGAGGTTGATAGTAAATCTTTGAGCATTACAACAAAATAGGTGTATAGATCTTTTGAAAAGAAAAGTAAAAGTTGCTTGGATTCACCAAGCTTTCACGATCTAGCATTGTCTCTAAAGGAAAACGACATTCAAAATCCAATAGTAAAGCCCTAAAAACTTATTCAATCTTGAATCCAATTTTTATCAAAATATTTCCACATTTTTTATGCTAAACTAATTCTAAACGGAAGTTAACATTAAAATCTAGTAAAACTACTCAACATCTAATTTCTAATTTTTTTCCTAAATTTTTGAATTTTTATTTATTTTTTATTTTATTTTTATTCCGAAAAATGGGAACTCATATCAAGTCAGGAGACTGAACATTGTGTTGATTGTGTAAATACGAATATTAGGTTATGTTGAGTTTATTTTTCTAAAATAACCTATCTCTTTTTTTGTGTTTCCAAGAACAAAGAAGTAGATTTTTTCTACTTCTTATTTTTATTTCATATTTATTCTCCGGCTACTAATTTGTTTTGAGGAACAGAAAAATTGGTTGACAATAAAAAAATTATTTTTATTATTTTTCTGTTCTGAGCAACAAAAGAACAAAAAAATAGAAAAATAAAAATATTATCAAATAGGGCCGAACTGTTTAAAAGCACTGTGAAAATCAATTGGAAGACGTGAAACTACTAATTTAGAGGCAGCTTTCTCGAGTGCTTTGAGAGACTGGATGGTCCGAACGTGATGAGTTAAAAACACACTGCGAAATAGAAAAAGGGAGGAACGCGTGAATGACCTGACTAAGAACGATGAGCCCAATCCACAACCACATAAAATGAAGTACTACTGCCTCGGATGAACTAGGTAAGGTTGGGCGCACGCGGGCCACAAGTGCTGCACACATCCACAGGAACGATCTTCACATTTTAATTCAGAAACAAATCAGGAACCACACAACGCGGTAGATATCTCCATTCTTAACGAGGTTGCAGCACCGCATGTGACCGTGAAAGCGAAAAGGCATTGGTACAGCACTCACATCACTTAGGCTAGTAGTTGATCATAGTGGAATAATAGAGAATACGGAGAACAGAACGTTCTGGTCCACAGCAAGCGAAGACAAGAAGACTAGATTCTGATGGGAAAATGAACGGTGGAGAAGCAAAACACAGCTTCCAAGATTTCTCCCGACAGTCTGCACCATTCGCAGGTTAAAAAGCCTTTCCAAAATTCTGTACGGTGTTAAGAAGCATTTCCAGAAAGCGAAAACGAGGAAGACTAAATTTTGATAGGAAAATGAACGGTGGAGAAGTGAAACACAGCATGCATATTATTTTCCAACAGGTTTAAGTACCTTTCCAAAATTGTCCACAGTGCACATGTCGAACCTTGTCCATCAACCAGCCCAATAGAACCTGACGATGATGCATCTGTACTCAGGTGCATAACCGGGCCACTGGCATTTGGCACATATTGTTATTTTGGGGAACGACAATCCCAAAATAACAGACCAAATGGTGCAATTACTATAATTGCTAAGCCATTCCTTGCCTATAAATACCCATCAATAAGGGTCTTTGACACTCACGGAAAGCCTCTCGAGCTCTTTATTTATTGGTCAAACACCATAATCTCATTAGAGATAGCCAAAAAGAGAAAAGAAGAGAATGTCTCATCTGATTTCAACAATTCCATCTGCTCCTCCAGCTCAAGAAAAAAGCCATGTGGTCGATTGCTGGTCAGCAGATTTTCATCCAAGCACATTGGGGGATGACTTCCTCAAATATGCCTCTAGCTCCTACTCAATGGTAGGAATTTAATACATTGCTTCTGACTTAACTATATATATGTATACATATTTTGTGAATAGTAGTGGCATAGCAAGTGAAATACATTTTATGCACTTCATCTAGAATAACACAAAGCTTCCGCACGTAATTAAACATTGGTTTTAGGGAAATTCTGACATTCCCATTATAAATTTAACATTCACGCATAAAAGAAGGGAAAATATTGCACCTAAAAGAGCATTATTTGATTTCAATATTTTGCTTTCATGTTCCTTGCCAGGTAAATAGTAAGGAATATGAACGCATTGTTACCCGAGTTTGACAGAGAAAAGATAAAATATGAAATTCCAAAATAAGTATATATAAATTGCCTCAATTACCTATGGTCTAAAGCCCAGCCAAGGCTTTCTCGATTTATAATAGATCTTATCAATGAGTGAATTTGAACCTAAAAATCCTTGTCCACGTCTGTTTATGATATTGAACAGATTAAAATTTCTTTATAAAATTAACCTGACTTGCAGGTTTCAGCAATTCCACGTTCTTCTCCAAATATAGGAACAGACCATGTCATTGAACGTTGATCGGCGGGTTATCATCCGAGCATATGGGGGGATTACTTCCTTAAATATGCTTTCCCCTCCAACTCAGTGGTTAGTAATTCTTCTGTTATCTTCTACTTTTGTTTTCTCGCAATTGCATTTTGTAGACTTACTTCGATTTCCTTGAGTTCCTCCACATCGCATATATGATTTCTATTGGTCTCATAAATGTACATGTTCCCTTCTCCGCACAAAAAGATGCAGTTGAAAATCCTGAAAACATAAAGAAGTTTGGAAAACAACAATAATTATTCAGTCCAAAGAACACTCTTAAAGCTTCATCGACCACTGTATGTCCTCTACTGCAAGAAACATCTCATTATGGCATCGACTCCCTCCTTTGGTATGCTCGTTGTTCTCATGGATCCAATTTCACTTGTCATCTGAATGAGCATAGAACATGGAAATACCTAAATAGGGTACACAGACTGGGCCATCAAAACTAAGTTTATTTTGTGAAGTATAAGTATTTCATGCTTGCTTTAATTTGAAATAGCGTACAATTTGTAGAAGTTCAAATTCCTTGGAAGAGTGGAGGAACAAATCGAGGAACTGAAAGGAGAGGTGAGGAAGATGCTGGCTAGCGTCGTGGATAAGCCTTCACAAATGCTTCACTTGATTGATCAAATCCAACGCTTGGGAATTGACTACCATTTTGAACATGAAGTAGATGAGCAATTAGAACAAATCCACAAAAGTTACTCTCAACTTCATCTTGAAGATTTCAAGGTAGATGACCTTCACATGGTCGCTCTTATCTTTCGATTACTGCGACAACAAGGTTACAATGTTTCTTCAGGTACGTCTTAAATGTAATGAACCAATATGATAAGATACGTATTAAGATACTTCTATTGCTTTGTCAAATTTCAGGAGAAACGCATACAAGAATATCTACAATGTTAACCACGCATAT
This sequence comes from Eucalyptus sp. ANBG9806169, assembly GCA_014182395.1. NCBI lineage: Eukaryota > Viridiplantae > Streptophyta > Magnoliopsida > Myrtales > Myrtaceae > Eucalyptus > Eucalyptus sp. ANBG9806169. The sequence goes on from CM024577.1 coordinate 32,482,239, forward strand.
CCCCTGCCTAATATCTAATTGATTGCATCTTTTTTCCATGTTGGTTGGTTGCACAGAGATCTTTAACAAATTCAAGGATAGTGAAGGGAATTTTCGAGAAACGCTTGTCACCGATGCACGAGGATTGCTAAGCCTATATGAAGCTTGCCATTTAAGGTGTCATGGCGATTTCATCTTGGACAAAGCACTTCCTTTTGCTACAACTCACCTTGAATCAATCGATGAAAGCAAAGTGAGCACTAGTCTCGCGAAACAAGTGAGTCATGCCCTAGAGCAGCCACTTCGCAAGGGATTGCCGAGGCTGGAGGCGAGGCGTTATATTCCACTCTACCAAGAGGAGCCTTCACATGATGAAGTTTTGCTTGCCTTGGCTAAACTAGATTTCAACTTACTGCAAGAGCAACACCAGAAGGAACTTGGCGAGATTACTAGGTTCATTAACTTCATGTGATAGCATAATCTAAAATTAGCTTCTAGACTATGTTTTAACAATACCGAACTATCGATAATGTTATAACAATTCCCAAGCTATCAATTATTCTCATTGTGTTTTCCAAAGGTTAACTCATCTAGTTTCAATTTACCCTTCTAAAGAGTGTTTTTCAAAGTCCTTTACAAGTGAAAAAAGGAGTATATCTATGCGAAGTTATCGGCCTAGAGTACTTTTAGTTATGCTCATGTTTGTTTAATCATAAGTGGTGGAAGGAGATTGATGTTCCAAGGAAGTTCCCATTCGCTAGAGATAGGATTGTGGAGTTGTTCTTCTGGATCTCGGGAATATATTTCGAGCCTGAATTTGCCATGGCCAGAAATATACTGACCAAAGTGATCTCCTTGACTTCAATTCTTGACGATATCTATGATGTCTATGGCACATTGGAAGAACTTGTGCTCCTCACCGAAGCAATCCAAAAGTATGGAATCCACACTCTTTCTCAAACTTTTGAATTCAATTTTGTATAGAGTCAAGTGTGTCATTTTCCAAGACTTGAATTCAGGTGGGATGTTGATGCCATGGATGGATTGCCAGTGTATATGCAAGCTTATTAGAAGGAGCTTCTCCATCTCTATGAATACATTGGGAATGAATTGGCCACAAAAGAAAGATCATAGCACCTTGTCTATGCAAAAGAAGTCGTAAGCATCATTGGTACCACTTTACATACATCGAAGGTAATCTTTAGTTAGAAACCCAACATTATTGTTTATGTTTCCATCGTCAGATGAAGAAGCTAGCAAGAGCATACTTTCAAGAAGCCAAATGGTTCCGTACCAACTATGTACCAACACTAGAGGAGTACATGTCCCATCAACTAATAACGACTGGATATGGAATGTTAGCGACTACATCACTTGTGGGAATGGGCGATGTGGTCACTAAACATGCTCTTGAATGGTCGGTCGGTGATTGCAAGATTGTGAAGGCTGCACAAACCATCAGTAGGCTCATGGATGACATTGCCTCTCACCAGGTATAATAAAACATAATTATCCTCCAGAAATATGATACAGTTTGATCGACCACCATTTAATCTAGAAACACTAATGTTGTTTGACATACAGTTTGAGCAAAAGAGGGGGCACGTAGCATCTGCAGTGGAGTTGCTCATGAAATACCACGGCGTCTCAGAGCAAGAAGCTGGGGAGGAACTTCAGAAAGGAGTCATTGATTCATGGAAGGACATCAATGAAGAGTTTCTTCGTCCAACCGCGGTGCCAATGCCGATTCTCACACGAATGCTCAATTTCTCACGGGTGATGGATGTGTTATATAGTGATGGAGATAATTACACCCATTCTGAAACAAAGCTCAAAGATTATGTGACGTTGCTCTTCGTTAGTCCCTTGCTGATGTGAAGTTTGGACCAAACGTTGTCAAACCAATTTGGTCATTGCAAATCAATAGTCTATAGGTTATGCCTTTGAAATCCTATTTTTCCCGATGTATGAGGGACAATATTATTACCATTATGTACTTTCAGATTGACGTGTGTGATAAAACTCATAAATAAACTATGCATATGTTGCTAAGTTTGCAAAGTTTAGTGTAACGTGTAATTGAAATATTTTAAGAATTCCTAACTCTTGGGAAAATTATCCATAAAGTCCTGCACTTATTTTACAGTGGCCAGTTCAGTTCTAAAATTTTCAATTATGCTAATTTAGTACTAAACTTTTTAACAATTTGTCAATTTAGTCATAAACATTTTAATTATATCAGTTTAGTTTCAAAACTAATTTGTCAATTTAGTTCTAAATCTTTTAATGATTTTCCAATTAAGTTTGTTTAGCTAATAGTTGTCGAAAATCACCGACATTGATGATATTTGTAATTTTTTTTAAAATTTTTTGACCTTTTCCTTCTTTTTTTTTTTTTTCCTTATTTCTTTTCGCCAATTGCTAGTCACAAGCAAGGGTTGCCCTCACCTTGGTGAGGACCCTCACCATATGGGTGAGCTCTCTCCTCACCCAACCCTCACTAGCGGCCAACAATTGGCAGAGGCAAATAAAGGAAAAAAGATAAAATAAAGAAGGAAAAAAGAGAAAGGAAAGAAAAGAATTCAGAAAATTTTAAAAAAATTACAAAAATCATCCATGTTAGCGCTAATCGTCAATGTCAACCATAACACATAAGACATCTGATGTTGGCTAGATCGTCAAGTCCACAATTTCCAACCAAATTAGCAAGAATGACTAAATATATCATTAAAAGGTCTAGAACTAAATTAGCAAATTATCTAAATATTTATGACTAAATTGACAAAATTTAAATATTTAAGACTGAATTGGCCACTGGGTTTAAAAAATTTTGGGCAATTTTTCCCCTAACTTTTTGATGTCCAGCTTATGTAAGGCTCCGTTTATTTACTTCATGAAGGATACATAAATAATTGAACATAGTTCGTGGTTAAACTTGATTCTTCATTTCTTTGTTGTATGTATTCTCATTTGGCAATAATAAGTTGTCCGAGCTTTTATTGCATGGCAAGATCGAGAGTATCGCTTGATCTGTTGGCCACGGTCAATCACATTGTCTGGTAGAACTTCATTGATTCATGTACAAAATGTGGATTTTTTGCGTGCCTGTAAATTTCGATGTCTTTTTTTTTTTTGGCCAACAATTTCAATAAGTTCCAAAGTGGCAAAAAACTATTTGTAAAGAATATGACCTGTGTGACTTCTTTTGCAGGTAACTTACCAATAACTTATTAAAGCATTTGTAAAATTGCCAATTTTTTTAATGATAATTTGCAAATTAGTAATTTTTGCACTAATTTACTTGTTTTTATTTGCATAATGTACAAAGGCTTTGAATAAGCTAACTTTTACATGAAATTACTAACCTAAATTAAAACGGTTTACAAACTTTTGTCAAATTGAACTACTAACTACTTTCGAGTGTCAACTTTCATTTGAATTACTTACCAACGTTCGATTTTTTTTTAGCAACTTGTCCGTTGAGTTACATACCAATAATTCTTTTTTTCTTAATTGACCAACTTTTTAAAGAAATTGCCGAATTTTCCTTTGTTATGGGTACAAAAATAAGAAAACGCAGCTTGGTTGTTTTTCCTATCTTTTTCAGAGAATTACCGTCATCCTTTAGCAAAAATAATGGAAGCCACCAAACGTTCTCTTATCAGGGAACTACCAAAACTCCTTTTCTTTGTCAGATGAAGACATGCATACCGTTCCCAGTCTTATATATAAGGATCTGCGAATGTATTGTAACACGTTAAATCTCATATCAAATTATAAAGGCCCTGTAAAGTGATTGATGAATAAGACAAGAAAAGTGTTAAAAAAATCCTAAACATTTTGTATTTGTGTCAATTTAGTCCTAAATCTTTTTACTTTGTGACAATTTAGTCATTTCCGGCTAATTTTGGCCAGATTTTGCTGACTAGGCGCCAGCCGGCTGACATGGCATGATCGGCGTGGCCAACTTTTTAATAATATTTTAATATTTTATGAATTTTTTTATTCTTTTTCTTTGTCTTTTTTTTATTCTTTTTTCTTTGTTCCTTCTCCTTCTCCTTCCTCTAGCCAGTTGCTAGATCTCGGCAACCGGCCAAAGGCAACAGCTGGCGATCCTTGCTAGCCATCGCCAGTGGCCACGAGGGCGGCCTCGTGTTGGGTAGCGAGGCTCGCCCTAACTAGATCTAGCAAGGTCGAGCCTCGCACAGGTGTGAGACTGCCTTTGCGGCTGGTGAGGCCAGCTCGAGGCTACCCAAGCCGCAAGGATGGCCTCACCCATGGTCGGCAAGGGTTGACCCTCACCAGATCCGGGGAGGGTGAGCCTCACCGCCTAGCACAAGGTCACTGCAAGGTCACCATTATGGCCACTAGTGGGGGCTCGAGCCTCGACAGCCATCGCCTTTAGCCAATTGTCCTAAGGTCGCCATCATGGCCATTGGCAAGGGCTCGAGCTCGCCGGTTGTCGCCTTTGGCCTATCGCAAAGGTCCGGCGACGGCTAGAGGAAGGAGGAGAAGGAAAAAAGAAAATTCAAAAATTCAAAAATATTAAATTATTATTAAAATTTGTCCACGTCAACATCGATTGTATCATGTCAGCAAGCCAACACCTAGTTAGCAAAATCCGGCCAAAATTAGCCAGAAATGACTGAATTGACACCAAGTAAAAAGGTTTATGACTAAATTGGCACAAATGCAAAAGGTTTAGAACTTTTTTAACACTTTTCCCTGAATAAGACTGACCCTCAATGGTTGATATGCACTGAGTAATGCCAACCACCTCGCACTCAGCGTTGTTGCCCATAAACACTGCACCACTCTTGCTAAACTGATTATCTGAAAGCCAGTCCCTTTTAATGTCACGGGGGATGTGCATCCGAAATCCATGATCCACCTGCTGCAATCAAACCGACAGACATACAGCAGATGTAGTTCGAATCTTCCCTGCTGGCTTCTGCAACATTCACATCGCATTTTCGATCTCACCGCTTTCTTTAGCTCTGGGCAGTTCCATGTATTGTGGCCCCCCTTTTTAACAGTTGTAAAATATACGGATGCCATGCTTGCTTCATATTTGAAATAGCGTATAATATATTTGCAGAAGTTCAAATTCCATGGAAGAGTGGAGGGACAGATGGAGGAACTGAAGGGAGAGGTGAGGAATATGCTGACTGATGTCGTGGATAAGCCTTTGCAAACGCTTCACTTGATTGATCAAAGCCAACGCTTGGGAATAGACTACCAATTTGAGCGTGAAATAGACGAGCAATTAAAACAAATCAACAAGAGTTTCTCTCAAACTTAATCATGGAAATTTTAAGGCAGATGACCTTCACATGGTGGCTCTTACCTTTTGATTGTTGCGACAATAAAGTTATAATGTTTCATCGGGTATGTCTTAAATGTGGTGCACCAATTTAATAAGATATCCAAAACAAATTAAAATATTTCTATTGCTCAGTCGAATTCCAAGAGAAACAGGTAAAAGAAAACCTAGAACATTAAATAGGATTTGAATTACATCTTTTTTCCCATGCTGGTTGGTCGGACAAAGGTCTTTGAAAAATTCAATAATATCACTCATGAACGATGCGCGTGGATTGTTAAGCTTATATGAAGCTTGCCATTTAAGGTGTTATGGCGATTTTATGTTGGAAGCAGCACTCCCTTTTACTATAACTTACGTTGAATCGATCAATGAAAGCAAAGTGAGCACTAGTCTTACAAAATAAGCGAGTCATGCCCTAAAGCAGCCACTTCGCAAGGATTTCCCGAGGCTTGAGGCAAGGTGTTATATTTCACTCTACCAAGAAGAGTCTTCACGTGACAAAGTCTTGCTCCCACTTGGCTGAATTAGATTTCAACTTACTACAAGAGCAACACGAGAAGGAACTTGCAAGATTCCAAAGTTCATTAACATCTTATGATAACAAAATCTAAAATTAGCTTCAAGAATATATCTTAACAATGCCTGAACTCTCGATTTTTTTGTTCTATTTTCCAAAGGTTTACTCGTCTAGTTTCAATTTACCCTACTAAATAGGGCTTTTGAACATTATTTGCACTTTACTTGAACTTTGGATAATTTTAGAATAAAGGTTTCCCATTAAAAAAAAAAAATTATACAACTCATTACTACAATAATCTGTTAGCTATCTGCCAAATAAACTATTTTTGAGTTCTACCAAAAAAATATTTTTTTTTTGGAAAAGAGGGACACAAATTTCGTTCCTAGTGGGAGAACAAAAAAGAAAACCAACAAAGAAGAAAAAAATGTAACAAATTATCTTAAATCAAGAATAGGCCCCACATTTGACCTTTATCTTTGATGTTTGAGTCTAACGTGGTAGATTTGTCTTTTAGTCAAACATGTTTGAGTCGAACATGGTAGAAAATGTTCAGAAAAAAGGACTAAATGGGCAATACCATCTCTAGACAACAGCACCAACCGATCTATAATGGCTATGTACTTCTTTGAGGCATCTTCAATGGGAAGATTGAAGATAACTATTTAAGAGAAGATGGGAGAAGTACCAAAATGCCCCAATTAAACATGCAACCTATCCTAGAAAAGTCTCTAATTTACTCTAAAATAATGTTTTTGGTATTTTATTTTAAGGGAACAATCAAATAACTGATAAACACTCGTCACTAAATAATATTTATCCAATATGCATCCTATGTAGCACCGACACGCGACACGACACGAGTATCCGACACAACACGACACGTCGACACGTCATTTCTAAAAATAGAGAATTCCGACACGTTGCAACATGTTGAATATTAAATGAATATTTTTATTTTTAATTAATTTAATTCAAATTCATAAATAAATAATTAATTAAAAAACCTATAATAAATTTACACTAATAATATTAATAAATCAATTCATTTGAAATTCGAAAGATATATTCAAAATTAATGCGAAACATGTTTTTAATTTTAACAAAAGTTATTGATAAAATTAATAATTAATAAGAAATTAGAATCAATATATTTAAATAAATTCATGATTTTTAGAATGATCAAAGTTTATCATTATTCAAAATTCAATACTTTTACTTTTCGAAATTAGTTTTCAATTTCATTTATTTAATTTTTCTATAAAAAAACCCCAAATCCACTTTTCTTTTCTTTGTCCATTTCCCTCCGCCCAAACTTATTTTACTTTTTTCCCTCCCAAAACCACTGCAGCTAGCTGTTAGCCTCACTCCCCCTCCCCCACCCCCTCCCAAAACTCAAAAGACACGCCATCGTCCCTCTTTTTATTATTTTTTATTCCCTTATCACAAACCCTAGTGACCCTCTTCTTCCTCCTTTTACCGCTCGCGCAAAGAAAGCCCGGACCAAGACAAACACGCAGACAGCAGACCTCGCTCCCCTCTTTCGCACCTCGTATCGTTTCTCAGCTTTCGACGATGGAGCGGACGCTCCCCTCGGGCCCCGATCCCTTCCTCTTCTCTTCCTCTCTATGGCCGTCTCTCATCGTCGCTCGTGGCCTCTACTCCCTCCCCCTCCCTCGCCTCCACCCGGAGTCTTCCGGACACGCGTCGACACGCGTGTCGAGAAAAGTTGACTGCGTGTTGGAAAATCCGACACACGTTGCCATCCATACACACATTATTGATTATCAAATAATCCTATTTTGAGTAATCATAAAAATCTTCCCAATATGCATTAGATAACGAATCATTCAAATATCTCGATTTGATACCAATCGTTCAGATTATGCAATAAAATCAGATATTCAACTTTGGATAATGATCATCACCTAACTCGAAGATATGTTCCCAAGTCAAATTCAACAGAGGCACGTGGACGGAGGTGCTTCGGACGACGACCAGCGATGGGGGCACGGCTAGGTAGCCCACTGTAGCTTGGTCGCGGTGGATGTGTTGGGATCGATGAGGGATGTCACCGCATCAAAGGAGTCATAGCCATTCCTGCCTACAAAAATGCAATAAAAAGTGTGACTCGACCTAAGGCAAATGACTTATCGCGAGACTCCCACGATCAACAAAAGGACAAAGCAAACGCCGTGTTTCCAATCAATCCTCAGTTCACAAATCCTGCATCAAGTGCTCAAGTATTCTCTTTTCAAGGAATAAAAATTTGGTCGTGAAGTTTAAGCTCTTAAGAACCTTTATGCACACTGAATATAAACGTTAAAGTCAAATAAGCTTAAGAAAACAATATTCTGCACAAATTCCAGGTTAGTCGTCTACTGAAACAGCGCTTCAACGAAACAAAGGAACTAATACTATACAAAATCTAACAAATCAAGGGATACCATGCAAAGGCTGTGAAGTGAAGCCGTGGATAGGTTTGGCGCGGGGGGATGATGGGTGACGCGGCGATGAATTCTGGTCTCGCTGGAAGTGCTTGAAGACTCGCCTGGTTTGAAGCGTGCACGGCCATTGAGCGCGACGACAAGGCTTGGCGAAAGCGACTGGGCAATCACCAGACGGCGGGTGTTCTTTTATATCGACTGATCCGGACTTCACACCAAGGCCAATGGATGCGATGATCTCGCCGGAAAACCTACCAAACGAGAGAAAATCGATGGTCTCTCTCGAATTTCTCTATGAACGCCGGGACTTGCCGAGGCGCCGGTAAGTATCTGGACACGGCTGAGCTGTAGTGAGGCGGGAGGATGAGCGTGACGACCAGGCCTGTTGGACGACTTGTAGGAGCCGTTGGGCGCAGCCGCGTGTACGCTGGAGGTGTTGGCTGTTATAATATGTAATATATTTTATATTCTAAATATGATCCCAATATTGTATTCCCAATTGTATTCCGATTTATTGCCCAGTTTATTACCCACGTATATTACGTGATATTTGCCCGTTAATATATTACCATAATAGTCTTGATGGAAGATACCGGTAATGTAATAAACGGAATAAAAACGTCAGGTCGTCTAGTTCAAACCCTAATCACTACAAAACCACACCATCAGGTTTGAGGGGTATTGACTAGTAGAACATGACGTACAGATCTAGTGTTCCCTATATTGCAGATCAATAGCGCTACGTGGATCCTTGAAGGTTTTGGGTCTTCTACTTTTGCAAATTTCATCAATGGCTGGAGATATGTTGATCTTTACGTTTCCGCAATTTGATTCCGAATTCTGTATGAATTTATCTATTACTGATAAATCGGGATCGCCAGTTTTTAAGTTTATATTTAATCTAACAGTTGGTATTAGAGCATGCTTATCTCTGCCTTGGTGAAACATTTTGGAATTTATTTATTTTTTCATTGAATTATGTATTGGGGTAAATTCGGATTTTTATTGCTTGGTACGGAATTTTAAAATTCCGGTCAAATTGGCGACCCACCATGTGATAATGAATTTGCATGATCTCACTGCCATTAGCAAGAAAAACCCTTAATTTTTTCAACATATTATTGATCGTCGGAGGTTAATCGAGCGGTGAAATTTTGGTGGTTAGAGTTTTTTAGGGCAGATTGTTTTTGGCTTAATTCTAGTTCATACATTGGTCGTTTTTGCCGGATCTTGAATTTATTCGTGCGTCCCGACGTTCTCTTCAAAACCCATAAATCAATTTGGTTGGACATGGGCTATGGAAGGAGCCCTAAGTGGTGGAACGAAGGAGGTCGCGGCGGAAGAACGGCGGAAGAAGAAACCCGAAGGACTGCAGCGGGCGCGTGCGACCCACGCGCCCGAAGGAGAAAAGCACGCATGCAACGCACGCGCGCCTGTGGTTTCTCTTTTTTGCCCCTCCGCTTTTCGGAAAATTGCGTTTCTGCCCTTGCCTGAATAAAATCCCGATTTTGCCCCCTGGGGCGTGGAAATTTACGATTTTGCCCTTTTGGGTGTAAAATTCTTGTTTTACCCCTTATAAGTAAAATTCCAATTCTGGCCTTGCGTGCAAAATTCCAATTTTACCCCTTTTGCATGTGATTTTACTGTTCTACCCTAAGGTACAATTTTATGAATATTTTTTCATAAAATTAAATGTCTAGTGATTCGTATATATTTAATTAATTAAGGATTAGCCACAGCATCTTTGATTATATTAAATTATATACATTAAGAGCCTTTGGATCACATATAGTCAAAGACAATAATTGCAATTATTCACATTAATATTATGAATTTTATCCCACGGGAATTTTCAATATATTAATGTGATTAATTAGGATGAAATATTATTTTATCTTTCTTAATTTACCAACAGGGATTAAGGAAAGGAATATAATTTGATAGTTTCATCATGAAGTAATTATGAATCAATTTAAATTAGAAACTTTGCCCACAGGTAGTTTTTGATGTTATGTGATTCATATTTTATAACATGTTTTACATTGGTAAATATGATTTAAGTTTATTAACCTCAAATATATTAATACATAAGTTTTCTTTGATTGATGCAGTCTTACCACCTACGATTAGTTCTAGTATAATTGTTCCTGAGCTTAATGGAAATACCTTTAAAAAATGGAGAGAATTAGTTCTTCTTCAATTGGGGTGCATGGATCTTGATTATGCTCTAAGGACAGATGAACCACCTAAACTTACTGAGAATAGTACACATGTTGAACATACTCATTATGCTCAATGGGAGCGGTCCAACCATCTCAGTGTGATGTACATAAAGACAAAACTCTCTGCTAGCATTCGTGGTTCAGTCATTCAGCATAACAATGTCAAGGAATTGCTGGAGGCTATTGATGCACAATTTGAGTCTTCAGAGAAGGCGCATGCCATGATCCTAATTATGAAATTCTCATCATTGAAGCTTACCAGTGTAAAAGGTGTGCGTGAGCACATCATGAAGATGAGGGACATTGCAGCTCAGCTGAAGAATCTTGAGGTTGGGATATCAGAATCCTTTCTTATATACTATATCCTAAATACTCTCCCACAAGAGTATGCCCCTTTCAAGATCTCTTACAACACACATAATACTAAATGGTTAATCAATGAACTCATGACCATGTGTGTTCAAGAGGAAGAGAGGCTACTTATGGATAAAGGAGAAAGTGCTCATATGGCAACACAGGATAAATATAAAGGTCAAGGCAAGCAAAAGGGAAAAGGTAAGATGCCTCTACCTCCCCAACCTTGCATTAAGAAGGAATCCAAGTGCTTCTTCTGTAAAAAGAAGGGACACATGAAGAAGGATTGCGCCAAATTTAAGGCCTGGCTAAAAAAGAAAGATAACCAACTTGCATGTGTTTGTTATGAAACTAATATGGTTGATGTGAGTCACAACACTTGGTGGATTGATTCTGGTTCTACAATCCACATTTCGAATTCCTTGCAGGGTTTTCAGAACCAGCGGAAACCAGTGGGAAATGAACAAGGCATCTATTCGGGAAACAAGATGCGCTCGCGTGTGGAAGCTATTGGGACATGCGATTAGTTCTCAATAGTGGTTTTGTTTTAATTTTAGAAAGGACCTTTTATATTCCTAGTTTTTCTAGGAATTTAATTTCAGTTTCAAGACTTGTACCTTTGGGATACTCCTTTGAATTTTCAGATTCAACATTTAATTTATTGTATAAATCTGAAATTGTTGGGAGTGGTATTTTGTCTGACGGTCTCTTTCGAATTAATTTACAAGACAATGCCATTAATAATGCGATACATGTTCATGACAATGCCGGTATAAAACGATGTGTTGTGAATGAGGATTCCTCTATGTTGTGGCACCGGAGGTTGGGACATATCTCCATGGATAAAATTAAGAGACTAGTAAATGATGGAATACTTAATACTCTAGATTTTACTGATTATGACACTTGTGTGGACTGTATAAAGGGAAAACAGACCAACAAGTCAAAGAAATGTGCTAAGAGGAGTACATAAATATTAGAAATCATACAGATATTTGTAGTCCAGATATGGACTCAAATGGTTAGAGATACTTCATTTCTTTCATAGACGATTATTCGCGATTCATATATCTCTACTTGCTTCGTAATAAGCACGAAGCACTAGATGCCTTTAAGGTATTTAAAACCGAAGTAGAGAAACAATGTGACAAGCAAATTAAGATCGTAAGGTCAGATAGAGGTGAAGAATACTATGGTAGATACACGAAGATGGACAAGCACTGGTCCATTTGCGAAGTTTCTTGAAGAGCATGGGATTATTGCCCAATACACTATGCCTCGGGTTCACCGAACCAAAATGGTGTCACGAAAGAAGAAACCGAACATTATTGGACATGGTGCGGAGTATGCTCAGCAACTCCAAACTTCTTAAATTTTTGTGGACTGAGGCTCTTAAAACGGCTGTGTACATATTAAACCGAGCTCCAACCAAGGCTATTCCAAGGACACCTTTTGAGTTATTCAAATGTTGGAAACTGAGTTTGCGACATGTACGTGTTTGGGGATGCCCATCTGAAGTAAGAGTCTACAATCCACAGGAAAAGAAGTTAGATCCTAGGACTATAAGTGGGTATTTCGTTGGATATGCCGAAAAGTCCAAAGGATATAGATTTTATTGTCCATCTCACACCACTAGGTTTGTGGGATCAAGAAATGCTAAATTTCTTGAGAATGATCTGATTAGTGGGAGCGATCAATTCAGGGATTTTGTTCCTGAAGAATATCATTCAAATACTCAACCTTCCACCTCAGATACTGGATTGGTTGTTGCTTACAACGCCCCTTCAGTTCAATCGGTCGTTGAGCAACCAATCATTGAAGATCCACAACCTGCTGATATTGATCCAGTAGACCCAATTGTTCAACAATTACAGGATACTGTTGAGCTTCCAGTTAAACAACAAACTCCTCAGGAGGATGTTGATGCAACATTAAGAAGGTCTACTAGAATGAAGAAATCAACAATTCCTAATGAATATATCGTGTATCTACAAGAATCTGACTATAATGTTGGAGCTAAAAGTGATCCTGAGACGTTTTCACAAGCCATGAGTTGTGATAAATCCAATTTATGGTACAATGCTATGAAGGAAGAGATGAATTCTATGGCATCAAATGAAGTCTAGGATTTAGTTGAGTTGCCTAATGGTGCGAAGGCCATTGGTTGTAAATGGGTCTTCAAAACTAAAAAGGATTCATTAGGCAATATTGAGAGATACAAAGCCAGACTTGTTGCCAAGGGATTTACTCAAAAGGAGGGAATCGATTACACGGAGACGTTTTCTCCTGTATTCAAGAAAGATTCTCTTCGTACTATTTTGGCATTGGTTGCTCATTTTGATATGGAATTACATCAAATAGATGTGAAAACGGCGTTCCTCAATGGAAAATTGGAAGAAGTGGTTTACATGAAACAACCAGAAGGATTATTCTCTAGTACTGGTGAGCATTTGGTATGCAAGCTTAAGAGGTCTCTATATGGCTTGAAACAAGCATCCCGCCAATGGTACTTAAGATTCCATGAGGTCATCTCTTCATTCAGTTTTATAGAGAATGTCATGGATCAATGTATATACCAGAAGGTTAGTGGGAGCAAAATTTGTTTCCTTGTCCTATATGTAAATGATATTTTACTTGCAACCAATGATAATGGGTTGTTATATGAAGTGAAACAATTTCTCTCTAAGAGTTTTGATATGAAGGATATGGGTGAAGCATCTTATGTCATTGGCATTAAGATCCATAGAGATAGACCTCAAGGTATATTAGGACTATCTCAAGAAACCTATATCAATAAGGTCTTAGAGAGGTTTCGGATGAAAGATTGTTCTCCAAGTATAGCACCCATTGTGAAGGGTGATAGGTTTAATTTAAACCAATGCCCGAAGAACGATTTTGAAAGGGAACAAATGAAGAACATCCCATATGCTTCTACTGTCGGAAGCTTGATGTATGCTCAGGTTTGCACTCGACCTGACATAGCTTTTGCTTTGGGAATGTTGGGAAGATACCAGAGTAATCCAGGTATGGACCACTAGAGAGCTGCAAAGAAGGTGATGAGGTACCTTCAAGGAACAAATGGACATATGCTTATGTATAGACGCACGGACAACTTGGAAGTAGTTGGTTACTCAGACTCAGACTTTGCTGGCTGCATTGATTCCCGTAAATCAACATCGGGATATGTTTTTATGTTTGCTAGCGGAGCTATATCTTGGAGGAGTGCAAAATACACCTTGGTTGCCACTTCCACTATGGAAGCAGAGTTCGTTTTCTGTTTTGAGGCCACCTCACATGGTGTGTGGTTGAAAAGTTTCATATCGGGGCTTAGAGTTATGGATTCCATTGCTAGGCCATTAAGAATATTTTGCGACAATTCAGCTGCAGTTTTTATGGCTAAGAATCACAAAAATGGTAGTCGAAGCAAGCACATCGACATCAAGTATTTAGCCATCAGAGAACATGTTAAAGAGAAGAAAGTGGTCATAGAATACATATGCACTGGATTGATGATAGCTGATTCTTTAACTAAAGGCATGCCACCAATGAGTTATAAGGATCATGTATCTAGAATGGGCATTGGTCCAATCATGTAAATTTTTCTTTATATAGAAGAATTTGTGAGACTTTTATTCATTTATAATGTTTTTCTCAATACAGTTGTATACATTCAGTTATTATGAGAAAAACAATTACGTTTGACCCTGAAGTAAACATAAGGTTTATTCATTAAGTTATTTGATCACATATGGACTGATGAAATACATTGTGATACACGGAAGATAATACTCACTCTAAGAGGACTCATTGCCGTGATTCATGTGTTTTATTTCAGTATGAAGTTTATGTGGGTTTGGGTTAATAACTCATTTGATGGAATATTGGGATCAAGTGGGAGAATGTTATAATATGTAATATATCTTATTATTCTAAATATGATCCCAATATTGTATTCCCAATTGTATTCTGATTTATTGCCCAATTTATTACCCACGTATATTACGTGATATTTGTCCGTTAATATATTACCATAATAGTCTTGATGGAAGATACCGGTAATGTAATAAACGGAATAAAAACGTCAGGTCGTCTAGTTCAAACCCTAATCACTACAAAAAACCACACCATCAGGTTTGAGGGGTATTGATTAGTAGAACAGGACGTATAGATCTGGTGTTCCCTATATTGCATATCAATAGCGCTACGTGGATCCTTGAAGGTTTTGGGTCTTCTACTTTTGCAAATTTCATCAATGGCTTGAGGTATGTTGATCTTTACGTTTCCGCAATTTGATTCTGAATTCTGTATGAATTTATCTATTACTGATAAATCGGGATCGCCAGTTTTTAAGTTTATATTTAGTCTAACATTGGCTTCACTACAAGAACTCGATGGGCGCACTAGAAAGCCAGGAGATTTCACGGCGTTGTTATTTATATTTGGAAGGACACCATGAGGCTTCGACTCGCCGGGAAATAGCCAGATTCTTTACTGGTGCAGATCAGGTGCGAGGTGAGGAGCGGGCGAAGGAGTTCGGCGGCAAAACCCGAGCTGAACCGCGGGACTGTTTCTAGGAGATCACTGGAGGTTGTTGTTCCGGCGTCGTGACTGCTAGAGTTGCTGCTGGTCGGTGGCTGAAGCATGCTGATCACTTCACTAGGATTTGCTCGAACTATTACTATGGTGAAGAGCGGCGGCGAAGGCGAGTCACGGACGTAGGGGCAGCTTGGCAGCATGAGGTTTCAGCCTAAAGGGTTGCTGATGCGGGCGGGGCGTTAGCAGCAGCAGCAGGAGGGATGGCGTAACCCTGATGGACGGCTCTCGGTGGTCGTGGGCTCGTCGGGGCTGGCTTGTTGGGCTGATGCCAGAGTCGCGGATGCTAATGCTTCATTAGAGTCAACGGAGAAAAGGAAGGACTTGTCGAGGCCGTTGTATCGAGGCTCCTCGCCAGAGCTCATCACCGGCCTTCAAGGCTTCCGATCAAGGGCCAAGCCGTGGACTGTTCTCAGCCCATTCGTTCAATATCGGGCCAAAGCTATAGTTCATCATTGGCAGAAATCCAAATCCAGAACTCTTGATAGTCGTTCAAAGTTGTAGAATCACAGAGGTAGTTGAACTCTTCAGGTTTATAAGGGAAAAATTCGATGAGATCATGGTCGAATTCCAAAAGAGTTTGAAGATAGAATGTGAAGGAAGAAAATTGAATAGGTGTATCCAGAGGTGAACGACTTAGTAATCGATATACTAAAGGGAAATGATGAGAATGTCTAGAGTTCGCTAAAGAGTAATGTGGAAGATCACGAGAATATTTACTGAATAAACAAAGAAAATAAAGAGCCAGCCATACTTGCAAAAGCCAAAATGGACTAGACGACGTACCATCTTTGCATTTCATTGAAAGAGATGCATGAGTAAACCCCTATATAACGAAGCCAAAACAAGTGGACCCAGAGCAAACCATTTACCCACTGCAAGATCTGAGGCAATGTGTAGATGGTCCCTTGAAACTTTAAGAGTTAAAGAATACATAGTTCAATAGTCAATACGTTTAGTGAAGTCAATGGGACCAAAAATGCAGCAGAATCAATCAAGGAATTTCCCATGAGTAAAGACACTCATAGAAATATAAGGTACTTCCAACGGTTCCAAATTTTCTACAGGAATGACATTTAGCACAAAGCCAGCTATGGTAAAGATATCTAAAAGAGTGACAGTTTTGGGTCCCCAAGAGAAAAAGAAGCAATTGGTTGATTGGGATAGAAACATATTGCAAAACCCAATAGTCCCCTGTTCAGATCATGGGACAACATACTAACCTCAAGTGTTGTCTCTATCCTTGCTTTTTTCCAAGCAAGCTTAACTCACAGATAATCCTTCATCCGTAAGTACGATGAGTGGAATTCCACTTCAAACAACGAAAAGCCACGAAATCGGAAGGGCGCCGAAGTCCCGATGTCCATCGAGAAGAGTACTGAATAGGAAGTATCTCTTCACGTTTCATTGGTAAACAAGGCTTGAGAGATGGTGGGATGTGTTGATGGTCTAAAAGGCAAGGCCCAAGGAGTAGGCGTTCGTGATGTTCTTCCATAACACTCAAGAGTCCAAAACGACAATTATCAGCGTCCTCACTTTGTTCTAGATCATCAAAATTAGCAATGCAACTATCTGGGTGAAACTTGGAGGTATTGGATGCAATGGAAGATGCTGAAGTAGACGCGGAAAACGAGATGCAAAAGGTTTTAGGGTTTAAGGAAGAAGACAAAAGGAGGATTAAAAGGGAGTCTCTAATGTGTATAATAGGGTTGAAGACGATGGTTCGAAATCGCAGTAATCAATTATCTACAAATATTCGAAAGGACGCATCGAAATAATACAGGAAGTAATGATCTGTATTGGCCATGCATAGGAAAAGAAGCGTTTAAAGAAAGAAAGGCATGATTGTCACCTGGAGGAACCGCACATAAGACAAGATATTTTCTTTAAAATAAATAAATTTCAAATTTACTTCTTTCAAAATGGGACATATGTTAATATTCAATATTAATCGTACTATCACCTGTTGATCACGAGGGCGAAAAACATGATGGAAGTCAAATGAAATTACACATGTGCGTCAATAGGATTGTAATATATGGTTAACTATCGATGAGCCAGAGGATGAGGATTCAAGGATCGAGAGCAAAGCGAGAAGCCTCCACGTGGTCAATTGTTAAAATAAAACGGAAGATATTAAGTGGCTACCCAAATGATGCCGGTGGTACGTTTTGGACAAAAAACATTTGAAATATACAAAGAAGCATCAAAGGTGGACACGGTTGAACAGCGGTTAACATCCAAGAATTTAGGTGTGAAGTCATTGTTGATAAATTAGGACACGATCAAGACAGTTGTAAAAGGAATGAGCGGATTGATTACGAACAAGAAGGAACGTGCTTAAGGTTGGAAGTTGTTATCAGAAATGAATAACTGAGTGGTGGTTACCAAGCTCCTGTAAAAATACCACCAATCATCCAACAAGAACCCCCTCAACAACACATCAAATGTTATTTCCTTATTGTATTTTAGTTTTCCCTAACTGTTGTGTTTAGATTTCCGTCGTTGATTAAATTTCAGCGAGTGTCTATATCTTAGCGTGGCATTGTTGATTAAATTCCGACATTGTATTCCTAGTCCAACGACGTTGATTATATTTCGACATTGTGTCATCTATCCAAGTGCATTGTCACCGATTAAGTTCCGACATTTTATCAAATTATCTTAAAGCTATACTATTGATTAGATTCCATCATATAGTTCAAATTGGGTCTCAGAGTTAGTAAGTCAATTATCGCGATTGTATAGTGCTGTTTGAAATTGGAAATTCAATCATTGTATTTGATATCTCTGTTCGGAATTAGCACATAACCTCCGTCCTTTTTAAACAAAAGCCGAGAATAACACTCGGCGAAAGATGTTTCGTCGCGAAATCAAAACCGGCAAAATAGCACTACTGCTGAAGATGCCTAGGGTTGCTAGATGGAGACTGCAGAGGTAGCCAGAGGAGTCGCTGGGACAAGTCTGGCCGCGCAAGAACAGCAGCAAGTGGCACAGCGTGGACTAGCGATTGACGGCTGCGAACGCGGTGTCGGTTGGAGCACCGCGAGAGGGCCGCGGTTGTGGCTGGCGTATGTGGGTCTTTGCTGCAAACCCCCACAAAACCTGTACGGCACAACTCAAGATTTTATCCATTAGCTTTCTTTTCTTTTCTGTTTTCCTTTGTCATGAAAACGTGCGGATGCCCTTTCTTTGTCCTTTCTTCCTTTTACTTCTTTTGTGAACTGCCTCAGAAAGCTTTTCTCCATTTGCTTTCTCATGAAAACATGTGTCGGTAAAAACATGGCTTCAAATTGGATAGAATAATAAAGTCGGATTTTTAGAGTAATCATGTCGGACTTTAAGGCGTGATATCACTTTTTTTAAGGATTTATTTGTTCCACAAAATTGCTAATGTTCACCGACAAATTTCCTCTTGGATACAACAAAGTCTCAAATGAGAATACTAGATGGCAATTCTAGTATTTCTCCAGGATCTCTTATGAGAAATAATTAGAAACAATGGCTATAGTTTCTTTTGAAAGAAAACGAAAAAATAAAAGAAAAAGCTAGTTTGATCTTAAAACAAACGTACTTATCTTTGTCTTTGAATAGAGGCAACTCTTCAAAAGGTTGCAAAAAAGAACAAAGACAACATTTCAGGAAATGTTGCAAAATGAACAAGTACGTCTCAAAGGTTACGTTGAAAATACATAAAAATTGGAATTAAATAAATAATAAATAACCGTAACTTTTTCGTGAATAATCGCACTGTTTCAACAAGACTTTATAGTTAATTTTTATTGGAATAAATCCGAATTTTCAATAAATAAAAATAATGATTGTTGGTTAGTGCCAAATCTCGTTCACGCATGTGCACTCACATCTTTTGATGTGGGACAAGGCATATCTTCATTTGTTTTATAAACAAACTACCGACAACGTGCAGACCTCTTTTCTTTTGCTTCTTTTGTGTAAACGTGGATGGAGACCAAAGAGGAAGAGAGGAACAGACCCCCTTGCGTCAGTCCATGGAGAAAAGAGCTTAGCTTCTGTCCTTTTCCTTCGACTCCACCCTTTTGTCTCTGCCCTACTCGGAATTGTAGCCGACCTCTCCTTTTCCTTTTGGGCGTATAAGGGGCAGGCAAGAGAGAGACCTTTCGTTTGTCTTTTGTGGCCATGGCATGGGATTCATGAATGTATCAGCCGTAGATTCAATTAATGCGATGCACATACTAAATGTAATATAAAATGCAAATCATGGGCATGATATTTTTGTCTAGGGATTAGATCAACCTCTTTTTTTTTATGCAATAAAGAATTAAATACGATAGTCAAAATTTAAGTGTCACTACTTCTACAAAACACAAAAATGATTAACATAACAGAAATTGTAAATGCCAGTCATAATCAAAGGTGGAGAAGAGTGTCTTGATGACATGCTTGCTTTCAATTAAATCCACGTTAAATCTTAGTGTAGACCTTGTTAAATCATAGGTTTACCACCCTATCGCTAGTTTGTTAGTGTTAGGATAACTAAGATATCGGTGATAAAAAAAAAAAAAACTTCTTTTATCTTCCCCCTCCGCAATCTTTATAACTGAAAATATAAATCATTCCAAATGATTTTAGAAAGATGCGAAATAAAATGCTGGATAACTTAACTTTTTTTTATTGGATTTCTTAAGGGTTTCAAGTGCTCCATATCAGATGATAGCCGAACTTTAATTATCACTTTACCCAAAAAAATCAAAGAAAAAAAGGAAAAAGGAAAGAGTAAAATGCAAAGTAAAATCACTGCCCAGTGCACCTAGCTTTTCGGAAGGAAATTTTTAGAATGTAAATAAAGCCCCGTTTCTTCCCAAGCATCTCATGGCTTTTAAAATACTTCTATAAAATCACTTGCTAATAAATGTTAATTAATATTTTCAACAATATTCCCGTACCATGATATGGCTTAAAGGAACCGTAAAATGTAGTATTTCATCAAACCTTTCGAAGTTTTCAATAATTTTAACATTGTTTGCTATTCTCAATTAATTTTAATCAAACCCTTTTGTTTATAAATTTTAGGAATAACTGTATTGAAGTCCTAAAATTTATCATGTGTTGTAAAATATTGCGTGGCGAATAAATAATAGAAAAAATAGAGAGATTGAGTAGAGAGAATTAGACACCAGAAATCGTAGAGAAAGTCTGAGAAGAGGGTGTGACTATTTATTCTGATCGTTGTTTTTGTACATCAAAACAAAACTCATATTTATAGGAGAACAAGAATGTACTTAACATTAATATCAATGTATCGAATGATACATGTACTAGATAAGAGAGATGAACGTTCATTGTATAGGGAGATGTACTTAGAATGTATGATACAAATGTACCATAATAAGTACATTAGATAAGATGAGTATAATGAATATTCATTCATATATTTCATCTATTCATGTATTTTATAACACTCCCCCTTGAATATTCATTGTATTCATTATGATTGTGCATCAAATGATACTGCCTCATTAAAAACCTTAAGTCGGAAAAACCCAGTGGGACAAAAAACCGGACAAAAGGGAAAAGAGTACAGAGCACAAATGTTATGAGCTCTCCCATTTATAGATGCATTAATTGCCTCATTAAAAACTTTAAGCCAGAAAAATCCTGTGGGAAAAAACCGAACAGAAAAAAAAAAAAAAAAAAAAAGTGCAATGCATATATAGCCACTACAGGGGCTAATCAATTTTGCATCTTGTGAACTCGCCACATATTAATGCTGCAATGTATAGTTCATAATATCTCCCCTTCAATTGAGCCATATAGCCACTTCTAGGGCTAATCAATCTTGCATCTTATGAACTCGCCGCATACCAATGCCATATACTAATTTCTCAAAAGTTGATGTTGGCAATGATTTGGTAAAAAGATCTGCAAGATTATTTATGGATCAAATCTGTTTAACATCAATTTGTCGACTTTCTTGGAGTTCATGAGTATAGAAAAATTTCGGCGAGATATGCTTGGTCCTATCACCTTTGATATATCCTCCCCTGACTTGTGCAACACAAGCAGCATTATCTTCATAAATTATAGTGGGAGAATTTGTAACCGGTATTAAACAACAAGAATTATGAATATGCGTTATAACGGATCTTAACTAAACACACTCTCTTCCAGTTTCATATAAAGCAATAATCTTAGAGTGGTTAGAAAATGTAGCTACTAGCGATTGCTTAGTAGAACGCTAAGAAATAGAGGTGTCGTTATAACAAAATAAATACCCGGTTTGAGAGCGAGCCTTATGTGGATCGGATCTATATCCAGCATCAGCATATTCAACTAAACCAGAGTTAGTGGAATCTTTGGAATAATATAATCCCAAATCTATGGTTCCTCGGAGATAACGGAAAATATGTTTAATTCCATTACAATGTCTCCGAGTTGGCTCAGAACTAAATCGTGATAATAAATTTACCGCAAAAGCGATATCTGGTCTCGTACATTGTGCCAAGTACATCAAAGCCCCAATTGCATTGAGATATGGTACTTTAGGACCAAGTATCTCTTCATTTGATTCTTTAGGACGAAATGGGTCCTTTTGGGGATTTTAGAGACCTTACAACCAAAGGAGTGCTCAATGGGTGAGCTTTGTCCACATTGAAGCGTTTAAGCAATCTTTCAACGTATGCTGATTGATAGACGATTATTTCATTTGCTTTATGCTCAAGCTCTAGACCAAGACAAAGTTTGGTTTTACCCAAATCTTTAACTTCAAACTCATTTTTCAAATATTCAGCAGTTTTAGCTAACTCTTCTGGAGTTCCAATTAAATTTATATCGTCGACATAAACTGCTATAATAGCAAATCTGATTTCTGATTTCTTAATAAACACGCATGGGCAGATAGGATCATTCTTGTACCTTTCCTTAATTAGGTACTCACTTAGGCATTGATACCACATGCGACCGAATTGCTTTAACTCGTACAAAGATCTTTGCAATTTTATTGAGAATAAATTGCGGGGAGTGCATGCTTCAGGCATTTTGAATCCCTCGAGAATTTTCATATAAATATCAGAATCTAATGAGCCATATAAATATGCCGTCACAACGTCCATAAGATGCATTTCCAATCTTTCAAAGATTGCTAAGCTAATGAGAAAACGAAATATAATCATATCCATCACAGGTGAATATGTCTCATTATAATCAATCACAGGTCTCTGGGAGAATCCTTGGGCAACGAGTCGGGCTTTATACCTGACAGTCTCATTTTTCTCATTTCATTTTCGGATAAATACCCATTTATATCCAACGGGCTTTACATTATTGGGGATACGAGTTACAGGTCCAAAAACCTCTCGTTTAGTTAGGGAAGCTAATTTAGCCTTAATTGCTTCCTCCCACTTAGGCCAATCTTGCCTTTGACGACATTCAATAATAGATTGCAGCTCACAATCATCATTCATAATTTTATGAGCAACTGAGAATGCAAAAGCATCATCAATGATGATTTCATTTCGATCCCAAATTTCATTATAATATGTAATGGAATTCTCAGTATTCCCAGGATTGGTGTTCCTTTCATGGGTTTGCGCCTCTTCAGGGGCAATAAGCTCTTCAGGAGCAAGCACAACGCCAGGCTCTTCTGGAGCGGATTCCTGATTCTTTCCCCTTAATTTTCGAGGAGCATTATCTTTTGATCCTATCAGTCTACCACACTTCAAGTGTGGGGGATTTTAATCCATTTTAGCCTGTCCTTCAGGAACAGCTATCCAAGCTGGAGCATTTGCAGCTGGAATATGATAATAATGCAAATAAACGTGCAAATGTGTCATTGCGTGTAAATAATAGGCAAATTTGGAACCATCTACAGGATGCGTCTACGAATACCATAAAATATTGAAATTGTCCACTTAGTGGTTATATTGGTCCACAAATATCACCATGAATTCTTTGCAAGAATAGAGGAGATTGAAGATTAACCTTTGTTATAGAAGGTTTGATAATGAGATTTTCTTGTGAGCAAGCCTCACAATTATAATTTTTGGACAACAATAACTTTATATCCTTTAAAGGGTGCTCTTTTGTATTTTGAATTATCCTACGCATCATTGAAGTGCCAGGTTGACCAAGGCGATCATGCCACAGTCCAAACTGATCGGGGCTTACCAATCTCCATGATGTGGTGGCGTAGGTTTCAACAGTCTTAATTATGACACAATACAAACCCATAGAAGAAGCTTCTAGTTTCTCATGGATGGTCTTCAGGCCCATCTTATAAGAGGAAATGCCAATGTATTCCTTATCTTGCTCATAAATAGTCTCAATATGGTACCCATTACGGCGTACATCTTTGAAACTGAGCAGATTCCTCTCTGATTTAATGCTTAGAAACGCATTATCAATATGTAGGACTGTGCCATTTGGCAAAATAATTGTGGCATTCCCAAAACCATCAATAATCTGAACATGACCTAATATTGTATGGATTTGTGCCTTCTGCAATGTCATACTCGAGAAAAAGTGTCTACTATGAAATATAGTATGTGTTGTTGCACTATCAAGCAAACAAACATCTTCCTTTTTCTCGGTATTTTCCATTTGCATTTATATTGACAACTTCAGGTGTCAAGTATCATAAAAGTTGCATGTTAGTTATATAGTCGAATAAAATTTCAAAAATAAATATTATATAAGGCTCATAAACATTTCATAAAGAACAATAAAAAGTAATACATTTAAAGCGAAACAACATAAACCACCAATCGATTCATCAAAGTAATCGAGAGGTCCTCAAAGAAATCAGAGACATCCAATGATGCATTTGCTACTTCAGGAGCAAGAGGAGTACCACCAACAGAGATATTGTTGGCCTCAATAGTGGTTATGGCAGTAAGATTGATTTCAATGGCATGAGATTCACCACGCTTGCCCGTATTCTTCAAAGATGCCTGGTATAGGTCAACAAAATGTTTTGGCGTACGACAGGTACGTGACCAATGCCCAGTCATGCCACAGCGATGACAAAGACTATCATTAATCACCTTCTTTGGCTTCTTTTCTTTGCCATGATTCAGGCCAAAGTTTGATTTCCTAGGGCGGTTAAATTTCTTGCCATCCCTTCTAGGATTATATTCTTGCCTGCGCTTATAGCCCTTAAAATGGCTAGTATTTTTCTCAAAGTTAGCATGTGCTTCAGGCAATGCTTTTGAGCCAGCAGATCAGATCTAAGAGAATGATTTTTGAGCAGCAATTCATTAATTTGCTCAGCAGTAAGAAGCACAGAAATTAATTCAGAGTATGTGGCAAACTGACGCTGCCGGTATTGCTGTTGCAATACAATATTTGAAGCATGGAAGGTGGAGAAAGTTTTCTCTAACAATTCTGCATCAGCAAGTTTGATACCGCATAACTCAAGCTGAGAAACGATATCAAATAAAACAGAATTATAGTTAGACACTGATTTAAAATCCTGCAATCTGAGATTTTGCCAATCATATTGTGCTTGAGGGAGGATAACAGTTTTGGTATGATCATACCTATCCTTCAACCTCTTCCACAAGATATGAGGGTCTCGTACGGATAAATATTAAGTCTGCAGGCTCTCATGCAAATGACGGCGGATAAATATCAACGCATTTGCTGTATCATTTTCATTTGAGGTTCCATCCTCCATGATTGTATTAGCGAGACCTTGCCCTTGGAGATGCATTTCCATGTCAAGGCACCAGGATAGATAATTATTTCCACTCACTTCCAGGATGTGGAATTTGGGCTTTTCAATATTTGTCATAATCCTTACAAAAGTAAATCGTTAAATTAATTAGAAGGATTTCTAAATATCCACCGCTACTTCAGGAGCAGAAGGATACTTTTAGATTTGAAATTTGGCTTCGGGCCAAGAAAAATAAAGATGAAGAATTAATAGAAGAAGATGAAGTATAAGTTGATTAATAAAATGAATACCCACCTTGCAAAAATTACTTACTCACGGTAGATCTTCGTGCTTGCAAGAATTACTTACTCAGTGGGTAGATCTTCGTGCTTGTAGAAATTACTTACTCAGTCGGTAGATCTTCATGCTGATAACGTGTTGTAAAATAATACATGGCGAATAAATAATAGAAAGAATAGAGAGATTGAGTAGAGAGAATTAGACATAAGAAATCGTAGAGAAAGTCAGAGAAGAGGGTGTGACTGTTTATTCTAATCGTTGTTTTTGTACATCAAAACTAAACTCCTATTTATAGGAGAACAAGAATGTACTTAACATTAATATCAATGTATCGAATGATACATGTACTAGATAAGGGAGATGAACGTTCATTGTATAGGAATATGTACTTAGAATGTATGATACAAATGTACCATAACAAGTACATTAGATAAGATGAATATAATAAATATTCATTCATGTATTTCATCCATTCATGTATTTTATAACATCATGAAAGTGTAATTGAATTCTAAAATTTTTAAAAAGTACAATAAAATTTTAGAACCTGTCAAATTTATCTAATCAACTCTTCTTGTTAACTCCACCCAATTTGCCTAATGGAAAATACTGACGTGACTTTTTTATTATTTTCACGTGGCACTGATGTGGCTAAAACAAAGTCCTTTTTATCCAAATCTGATTTTTTACCCAAATTTTTTTTTAAAAAATTAGATTAAAAATGAGTTAAATAAATAAATAAATAGGAAGTAAGGAAACCAAGCAAGGCCTTGTAGAACCCCTACCACCACTATCCCACCATCATCGGCCCTTACAATGGCCGTCGGCATGCGCCGGGCCTCAACTTGTGGCCAATGACCCTCGCCGATAGCAAGTGAGAGCCATTTCGCCCAAGGTCACCAAACCTAGCTAGCCCTTACCTAGATCTAGTAGCCCCTAGCCAAA
The DNA here is from genome assembly GCA_014182395.1 of Eucalyptus sp. ANBG9806169. Taxonomy (NCBI): domain Eukaryota; kingdom Viridiplantae; phylum Streptophyta; class Magnoliopsida; order Myrtales; family Myrtaceae; genus Eucalyptus; species Eucalyptus sp. ANBG9806169. The sequence continues at coordinate 32,508,553 of CM024577.1, forward strand.
TCTGGCCAAGGCCCTAAGGCCCCCACTCACCATCACCCCACAATCGTCGACCCTTTTCAATAATGGCAAAGCAGCAAGGTTCCTTCCTTCCACTTAATTTTTTTTTTTTTTTTTTAGATTTAGCTTTTTTTAATCTAATTAAATAAAATTTCAATTAAAAAAAAATCAAATTCGGACAAAAACAACGTAAATTTAATCTTATCCTTCATATTTTAATCACGTCAACGCTACGTCAAAAGAAAGTAATTAACAAAAAGTCACGTCAACATTTTTTATTTGCCAAATTGGACAAAGTTAACGAAACGATTAAATTATATTTTTGAAAGTTCTAACTCAATTACGCTTCCTTAATAAGTTTTAGAACTTTTGGTACACTTATTGTTGGATATTTCAGCAGTTTTGAAATATTTACAATAATAGCTTCGATAAAAATTATGATCGCATTGAAAACCATCATTATTTTTAACGATCACATAACAACTTCTTAACGGTCGTATAACGACATTTTAATCATTTTGTAACGTTTAATTTATTTCTCAAATAAATCCTCCATTATTTTACAACGGCTCTTTTAACGGCTCTATTTTGTCTGAATATAAGATCTCATAAGATATAATATGTTCACACATATTTCCTTTTCTTTTTGCTGGGTTATACACAAAAATTGTTCTGTTTCTTTCTAATATTCAGTGTGGAGTATAGAAGAATGTCTGTTGTATCTTAGGAGGATAACCGCCGAAGCCTTTCGCACCGAGTTTCATACTTCGAGGGGCGGAATTATCCTTAAGGACAGTGTTTGCACGCCTTAGACATTTCATTTTATTTTCTAATCTTTTGTAATGTATTTCCAATAATTATTATTATTTTATGTATTCTAATACCTTTTCCAAAAATCTTAAGGATAATTGCCTTATAGCTTTCAAAATTGGAATTGCTGGTGCTTCCACCAACCTTGGAATTGAACAAGGATTTGGAGATAGTGAATGACAAGTATCACATATCCTTGGGTGGTTTGTCATGGGACAATATCAAGCATTAACACAAAATAGCTTTCGGTCATTTTGGTAAGATTATTGAGTTTCAAGTAAGTCATTTTTGGATACTCTAAATTAATGCTTGAATGGTGTAATTGCCATTTTGGTGCGTTGTTTCCACATTTTGAGGAATCATCATCACACAGGTCAAGATACTTTCATTCTAGTATTTGAAATTTGGCGTCACGAGCTTGTGTGTTCTCTTTAGATTTGATTTGATTTGATCTTGTTAGACATATTCCATGAATGTGTGCTCTTATATATTTACGGAAGATGCTTACAGATTTTCAAAATTACCTATGTAGAAAATCTTTAAAAATGGCATAGTGATTTTGTGTGGCTACTAAAAAGAAATAGAAAATGAAAACCATAAAAGAAATGGAAAGAAATCGGGCTAATATTTCTTTTATATATATTTATTTTTATTTTGGGGCTTAAATACCTATACTTGTTTTCCAATAGAAAGTCGGATGTGTGTAGGTGTTTTCTCTCTCAAGTTCGTGATTTTAATAATCATCCTTTTAAGATTGGAAATTGGGGCGCTTCTCTATTACTCGAAATAGTTTCCATTTGTCCCTAATTCTTCCTATTCTCCTGCTAAAATTTGTTTAATGTATATTCATGAAGCAAGTTTATAACTGTTTTTATATGCTATTTAATTTGCCTTTGGCTCCACCTCTACGGAATCTTATCGAGCTTGCCCATGTTGGACCAAGTTATATATAATTGTTTTCAGCGAAACAATGGATGCTGTAATGTAGGATTTCTGTGATTTACCACTAAAATTACACTCTTTTTACCTTATATTATTGTGCGTATAGATTTTGAAAATATGTGTCATTTGACTTTGGAACAAAATTCTTCAGTATTCCTCATAGTGTTGTCCCATCATTCTTGGGAATATGCTAGAGTGCATATAATCATTAGTCGGTCGGTGATGTCCATGCCAATATGCTCAAATAAATGTAGACACGAGTTTGTGTTGGTATTTGGTGGCATATTTTTATTTATGATTGCTTGGGAATGCAGCGTGGGCCTCTATCTATGTATATGCTCATACATGTGTTGGTATTTGCTGCATGACAATGTGTATGTTTGATAAATACATGAAGATATGATAATTCTCTCTCGTCCACGCATAACTTTTGATAGAATTATTAAATAATATTTTATTGCATAATTAAATTGATTACATGTTTTGTATTGAGTATGCATTGTTGGGACATTTTTAGTGATTCATATATAATCTCAGATGAAGTCTTACAATTATTTTGTGAAATTATTAATTCATTTTAGATTTCTGCCAACATCTGAGTTTTGGTTAATAATTTTGAAGCAACATGTACTATTAACAGTAGTACTGATATAAAAAAAAATGTTCTTTGTAAGAATATTTACTTTGCCAATTTATGTTGAATGTCCATTCATGCATGATGATCAATAGAGACTTGATTGGCTATTGCATTGGGAAAGAGAATCTCCTTTAGTGATTGATGTGGAGATGAAATTTATTTTTATTTCTTTACATCCATAGCCAACATAGATCTATATTGAATAAGATTGATGTCTTTTGTGAAATATTTTGTTAAAGGGCAATTATTGTCAAGTTTATTATAGTGGATTTTCCACTGTATTATAATGATACGGTGATGTTAAATGGATATTGGATTCATATGAGATAAAATCCACTAACAAATATGTGTTCACCCAGTGGAAGTGCTTGACATAAAAGCAATCGAATGAAATTGTGGGGAAATGGCAATCCTACTAAACCAAAAGTCGACTTGGTTGAAGTGGATGATTTGATGAAGTAATTGATGGAGTCATTCCCATGCCAATATTGTGGCTAATCAAAATTATGGTGGTAGACTCAAGTGCTACCGGACATATATGTGTAAACAAAATGACTTATCCTCCTAAGCTCCAATGAGTGAAGGAGAATAAAATATTTACTATTCTTTGGTAAATTGTCAACTATTTAAGTTCTTGAGACAAAGAGAAACTTTTTGTCAAAATCATGAGGCTAAGTAGTTGAGAAACTCTTAGCAGATATTCCATTGGGAATAAATTGACACCTTATGTGTCTAAGTATCGTGATTGCAAAGTGGCAATAACCATTGCAATGAAAAATTTTCAATGGTAAAAATGGACACATCTGTTTGAAGGATGACATGACAAAGTAATTGCTCAATGATGAAATTATGTCAATTGATTATATGAAGTTGAAAATGGATTTTGGCCAATCCCTTGACTATACATCGAGAGGAATGGACAAGCCAATTAAAGAAAATCAACAATGATGGTAACCCAACCTATGTGATTAGCGATCCCATGAATTAGGTTCATATGGGTAATAACAAGTCATTTGTTGATCTAGTGCACTACTAAAAATTATTGTCCATCCTAAGGTGGAAATAGTGCAAAATTGCAAAGAAAAATAGGTTGAGCTAAGCTCTTAATGAAATTCCATAGCCATTATTGGTGGCGTATTAAACTGCATAATACACTTGATGGAATCACCTATATAAGTGTGGAGTGGGGCCGCTCCTATGAGAATTTTGGCGAAAATCTCTAAAGCACTTATGAATAAACCAAGCACGGGCATGGCCTATTAGCGCAAAACCGCGTTGAACAACAAAGTTTGTGGGAGTGTAATGTGATTGGTGAAAATTATAATTCACAAAAGAAATTTTTGATTCATAGAAGTTTCAAACTTCACCAATGATTTCGTGAATTATATTTCATTCTTTCTAGAGTTGGTTCATAGCCTAACAAGCACTAATTCCGATGCATTACTCTCCAATAACCCAGCATTATTTTATTTTTTCTTGTCAAAACTTTCTGAAATATGTGGGGAATTGTTGGATATTTCAGCAGTTTTGAAATATTTACAATAATAGCTTCGATAAAAGTTATGATCGCATTGAAAACCATCATTATTTTTTACGATCACATAACGGCTTCTTAACAGTCATATAACGGCATTTTAATCGTTTTGTAACGTTTAATTTATTTCTCAAATAAATCCTCCATTATTTTACAACGGCTCTTTTCACGGCTCTATTTTGTCTGAATATAAGATCTCATAAGATACAATATGTCCACACATATTTCCTTTTCTTTTTGCTGGGTTATTCACAAAAGTTGTTCTGTTTCATTCTAATATTCAGTGCGGAGTATAGAAGAAGGTCCATTGTATCTTGGGAGGATAGCCGCCGAAGCTTTTCGCACCGAGTTTCGTACTCCGAGGGGCGGAATTATCATTAAGGACAGTGTTTACACACCTAAGACATTTCATTTTATTTTCTAATCTTTTGTAATGTATTTTCAATAATTATTATTATTTTATGTATTCTAATACTTTTTCCAACACTTATCTCTAATTTTTATTTTGCAAGATAACGATTCAAGAGACTCATTTTTATCGATGAGTACATTAACGAAAATGATGTAAAATAATTTGGATGGTTTATGGATTATCTAATTTCGACAGGTGGACTACTCTCTCCACTTGAAATTCGGTTCACGTATATCTAGCCATTTGATTAATCAAGTAAAGGTGGCTCCCAAATATTTGTACACTCTAGCCCACGTGTCAAATTCAAAGTTGAGGGACTTGTTTAGTTGAATAGTCTCGAAACCAACCAGGCTTTCTCTAGTATTATTAATAAAGAAAAATTCACAAATTATTTCGTGATTTTTCTATGTATCCTGGATAAATATTTCAAAGACTAATTAATCGAGTATCTTATCTTTAAATCTCTAATAGTCTACTTTCACTTTAGATCCAATAAATACAAAATATATGTGGACTATCTCGTTTATGTCTTTACTGACATGAGTAGCATCACAGCTCAATCATTACTACCACCTGCGAGTGATAGCAAGTCCGTAATCACATCTAATTTTGCAGCTTGTTGAGTAAACTAAGCTAAACTTGTAAAATTACATATTAATGATTCTTCTTGCAAAATTATTATAACCTGACTGAGATTTATATCTTACTTACATGATCCACATATAAAAAAAAAAAAAATTTGTTCCAGAATTCAAACTTGACGGATAGGAAAATCATATCAACAAATTTCATTAACTTGAATTAACGAAAGGATGAAATTAAATATTTTTCATATAATCTAGGGATTGGATTAAATATTTACTAATTTCCTGGACCATTTTTTTTCTTGATCAAATTTATGGATCACTTTGAATAAATTAAAAGTCTAAGGACAACATTCTATATTGAACTAAAGTTCATAAATTATTTATCTCATTTTCCCTTCAAATAAAGGTATCAACATATCTCTCTAAATAATTTCAATTTAGTCTATTTTGGTCTATTTTAGGAACTCTATGGTAGGACTTTTTAACCAATGTTTATTAAATGCCAGTTGTTGTAACCAAAAGAAAAATGTCACTCTGTAGTTGGTAGCAGCATGGAGTTACTTTAACAAGGCATAGGAGTGCCGAACCTCCTTGATTTCAGAAGTATCTTTTCAAGAAGAGTTTGTTCATGAATGTTGACAAAAGTGACCGGTGAGAGGTGGCTCATTAGTTTGGCCTGATAATCTCACCCGTCTATGCTTCATCGAAATGTGATTGGTTGGTCTCAAAAAAGTACAAATACTGTGGTCACGAACATGATGTCTATAAATAATACCCTCCAAGTATTGATGTTTTGCAACGCAGACAAAACCTCTCCTCTCTCTTCCGTTTGTGCATTGGGCGGAAGTGGCTTGTTTTTAGGAGTTAGTTTCTGCACATGTTTGGATTAGTGGGGTATGTTAGTGGGTCTTTGTTATTGTTGTTCTGTGTTATTTTCTTGCAAAGTGATTTGGATGATTTGTCTATTTAATAGGCTTATGTTCTTGTTGAATATTGTGACAGAGTTATAGCAACAACTCTCTTGTGTGTTTTTCTTCTCTAAGTCTATTCGAGTAAATTTCAACAATACCACTACTATCACTACTATTCACGAAACATGCATGCGTATATATAGTTGAGTCAGAAGCAATGTATTAAATTCCTACCGTTGAGTAGGAGCGAGAGGCATATATGAGGAAGTCATCCCTCACATGCTTGGATGAAATGCGTTCGACCACATGGCTTTTTTCTTGAGCTGGAGGAGAAGATGGATTGCTGAAATCTGATGAGACACTCTTTCTCTCTCTCTCTTTTTTTTTTTTTTTTTTTTTGAAGGGTATTTATAGGCAAGGAACGGCTTAGCAATTCTAGTAATTGCACGGTCATTTTGGGATTTTTCGTCTCCCAAAATAACAATTCGTGCCAAATGCGAGTGGCCAAGGTCATGCACCTGAGTACGGCTGATTTTTAGTAAATGCATTATTGTCGGGTTCTATCGGGCAGGTCGATGGACGGCGTTTAACATGTGTACCGTACAGGAATTTGGAAAGACTCTTTAACCTGCGAATTCATGCTGTGTTTTGCTTCTTCACCTTCATTTTCCTATCAGAATTTGGTCTTCCTTTGTAAGTGGGCTTTCATTCCGTGCTAATAGTAGATCTCATTCTCTTCTTTCCATACTCCATACCGATCAAATCAATTGGTTTTATAACCATACCATTCTAAATTGCATCCTTTGAAATTCGGAATGAAAATAGCTCATCAAAAGCTTGATTAATCCTTTTAGACAGATACATTATACACTTCATTTCATTCTTCAATGAAAAAACCATTCTTACTAAAAGCTTTAATTTTAACCCAACTGTCGTACGTATCCCACATCTTGTTGCCACTCATTAACACAGTACACCTGCATAGATGCATCATCTTTTGAACAATGGGTCCAGTTTTCTAATGTCCGGCTGATGAACTTCTAGTTGTTGGATGTTTTTGCGGAAGCGTGTGTGCGTGTGCGCAAGTGTGTATGTGAATAAAAGTGGACTACAATGGCAAGAGAGTATAGGTAAAAAAGGAACTTTTATTATGGAAGTTGATATTACAAGGGAAGGAGTGTTTACTGGTTTTTTGGCTACAAGGAACAACAGACATCCAACTCCTATTTATAGGCGTGACACCGCCTTACACAACCGACATTATACAAAAAATTAATATAAAATTACAGCTTCTTCTTGTCTTCTGCTTGTTGCGACTTCTTCCGCATCTTCTGGTGTCTTCTCCATTAATCTTCATTTTTCTATTCTCAGCAGCTTTTGTTGACTTTTCTTTGGCCTTTTTGCTGTCCACGTGTTCTGCTGCCCACGTACCAGAAAATTCTTCAGCGTTTGAGAGTCTTCTAGGCTTGCTTTTTGCCGGTTTGTTTCCGCCAACTTTTTCTGTCTTGTGTAGCCTAGTGTAGTCTAGAATTTTCTAAAAATGGATCACTTTTTTAACACTAGTTCACTAATTGCATATCATAACTACTGCACTGGGTCTATGAGCACCGAATGTATGTAATCTTTCAGTGCAATATGAGGATTGGTATAATGATCTCCACCATCCTTGTACAACACATCCATCACTCGCGAGAGGTTGAGAATTCCCACGAGAAGTGGCATTGCAACAGCAGTCGGGCGAAGACACTCCTCATTGATGTCCTTCCACGAGTCATTCACTTGCTTGCGAAGGTTGTTTTCCGCTTCTTGTTCTGTGAGACCATATTGCTTCATGTAACATTGCACGGCCGAGTCCACATGTCCTCTTGATTGTTCAAACTGTAAAGATATGTATAACAAGACATTTAAACAAGACCGTCTATATTCCATAGGAGTTGGGTTGGGTCTATATCTTCATGGAACACTTGCAAGAACAAAAAGTACCTTATGTGTCGCCAAATCATCCATGAGCCTGCAGATGATTGTTGAAGCCTTGAGGATCTTTGGGTCGTTGAACAACCAATCTAGATCGTCTTTTGTGACGATATCAGGCATTCCCACAAAGGACGTGACAGCTAACAATGTGTAACCACTTGTTACTAGCGCAACGGACATGTACTCATCCATGGTGGGCTTGTGCTGTTGGTGCAGCCATTTTGCTTCAGCAAAATAGTATCTCGCCTGCCTCTTCATCTGAGAATGCAAAAGATTATATTTCCATCAATCGAGAATGACAGCACTAAGATTGTAGAATATAGTAGAGGTGGTACAATCTTACTGCTTCTACCGCATAGCAGAGGCAGTATGATTTTCCTGCGCATGCCAGTATTTCTTCAATTTCGACGTAGATATTGATAAGTGCTTTGTAAAACACTTGCATGTACTCTGGAAGTTCATGTATGCAATCAATGTCCCACCTGAAATTATGAGATATTATAAGATAGGGTATAAACTACGTGATAATTTTAAACTTCAGATCGCACAAGGATTTGGGAATCACCATATTACTATATGAGAACTATGAAAAGGTTGATCAATCAAACTCCATCTTCTTTTAACATAGAGTTACTGATCAGATACGTTTTGCCACATCATACAAGTAGCGGTGAAACATAATGTACGTAAAGTAAGACGCACATGCTGCAAACCAAAAGGCAGAAAAGCGAATTTAACCTTTGAATTGCTTGAGTAAAGAGCTCTAGCTCTTCATAGGTGCCATAGACATCATATATGTCATCAAGAACTGAAGTCACTGCGATCACTTTGGTCATCATTCTTCTAGCAACCGCTAATTCGGGCTCAAAATGAACTCCCAGAATCCAAAAGTATCCTTCCACGAGCCTGTCTCTTGCAAATGGTAACTTCCTCTTGAAGTCTAAACCCGTCCACCACCTACATGTAAAATGGCATTATTCATATAAATCTTCCGTAGAGTGTAAACTCAAACTATTTAATCATGTGATTTCATAGTTGATGAACCTTGTAAAATCAAATAACTCCTTCTGGTGTTGCTTCTGCAAGCGGTTGAAATCTAACTTGGCTAGTGATAGCAGGACTTCATTTGTGAAGGTTCTGCTTCGTACATGGAGATGTATCGTCTGGCCTCGAGCCTCGGCACCCCTTGACGAATTGTTTGCTTTAAGGCATGATGGACTTGTGTTGCGAGAGGAGGGCTTAGTTGCTCCTTAACGGATTCGAGATGGGTTAAACTGAAAGAAAGCGCTTGATCCAGAACATCTTCTCCATGCACACTCAAATGGCTAGCTTCGTACAAACTTAGTAGTCCCCTTACGTCACTTGCATGTTTCTCACTGAACTTTCCACTGGGGTCCTTGAACTTGTTGAAGATGTCTGCCCATAGATCACAGTGAAATAAGGATTTCTATTGTAAACATCTCTGTTAGACAGAGATTCTTCACGAGCAACAATGACAACCAACTTACAAACGATGGTTGAAGCCACTTGTAGTTATTATTTTTATCTCTTGCCAAGGACAGTCCCTATAACAATTGTTCCTCATGATATGAAAACCATGTGACCTATCATTTAGTGTGTATTAAGTGAACTATATGTAGAAATCACTCTCTGTATCTCTAGCATTTTCCTAAAAGAAACAGTCGCAAACTAGTTGTATTCTAGGGTTTTCTAGGGATATCCGACATATTTGGTCAAGAACGTGAAGTATGCCACAAGTTTAACATATTTATGAAGTTCCTTAAGCTCAGAATTTTGCCTAGTAGGAGTAATATTTAGGTGCGTTATACTTTTATCGGATTGTGGCTTTGGGGTTCTGTTGTGCAATAACTTGGGTAGGTCGTCTGTAACTTCAGGTGATTGATTGTCGAATGACCTCGATCCACGGTAGAGAAAGGCAAAGGGGATAGATTTTGGACAATAGGAAAAGATCAAAGTATATAGATCATCAATTTTGTGGCTGAGTACTAAAAACAAAAGAAGGCGACTCACCAGATGAAACTCGGTAGCCTTGTTGTCGCAACAATCGGAAGAGGAGAGCAGCCGTGTAGAGGTCATCGATATCCCTGTCTCCATTGTTGCAAACGAAACATGTCTCACTAAGTTGTTTCAACACGTGATCAATGTCACTTGCAAAGCGGTGTGCAATGCCTAATCGTTGTATTTGATCAATCATGTCCAGTTTCAGGGACGGCTTGTCGGCATCAGCGCATAGCATTCTCTTCACCTCGTCATCCAGCTTCTGGATTTCTTGTTCCGCATGCTGATCATGGCCATTTTCCTACACATAACACAGAAAAACATATGTCAATTTCTCTGGTACTGAGTGCATGAGAAGTTCACTGGCCCGTAAGGAAGGACAAGAGGGGCTTTCTATTGGTGTCAATTTCTCTCTGATGCAGAAGTGTTAAAAAAGTGATCCATTTTTGGAAAGTTCTAGACTACACCAGACTACACATGCTTAAGATTCTCATATGTTGGAGAAATTTCTAGTACTATGTAGGCAGCAAGTGTACGTGTGAAGGAAGAAAAGCCAGCTTGGCTGAATAAAGTCAACAAAAGTGGCAGGGAGCTACAGAGAATAGAAAAATGGAGAATAAGGGAGCAGCAACCAGAAGATCCGGAAGAAGTCGCAACAAGCAGGAGTCAAGAAGAAGCTTGTAATTTTATATTAATTTTGTACTCAAAGTCAGTAGAGGAAGGCGGTGACTCATGCTTATAAATAGGCGTTGTGGATGTATGTTCTATGTAGCAGAAAAATTAGAAATATTCCTTCCTTTGTAATACCTATTATCATGATAAAAGTCCTGTTTTTTTTATCCATACTCCCTTACCGTTGTAGTCCACTTATATCCACCCATATTTCACACATACACACTTGCGCGCGCATACGCTTCCACAAAAATCTAACAAAAGGACTGAAGTGGACCGGACCAAAATCGATATCTTTGTGCGTCACACCGCAGCACGTGCATATTTTACTTTGCTCTCACTCGCGCAAGGGCTCTCTCTCTCTCTGCTTGATGTTAAAGTCAATTGTGGAGCTGAAGCGGTCTCATGATCTCTAGCGGCCAGTGAGAGGCTACCTCCTCCTCCAGATCCGGAGCCAATGCCTCCAGATCTATAACCTCAACCTCCATGGCCATGGAGGCCGGCGGCTCCGACGACGTTTCCTCCCGACGACGGCCTCTCTCTCTACTCCACGGCCTCTTCGCTCTCCAACGACAGCTGAGCTCTGTCCGACGACCAGGATGCTCCCTCCCGACGACGGCCTCTATCTCTACTCCACGGCCGTCGGAACAGAGCGCGGCCGTCGTTGGAGAGCAAAGAAGCCGTGGAGTAGAGAGAGAGGCCGTCGTTGGTAGGGAGTGTCGCCATCGTCGGTGGGAGCGCAGCCCTCATCGGAGAGCGCTATTTGGGAGACAATGTCGTCGGGTCAGGAAAGAGGGGAGAGAGTGAGAAGAGAGAGGAGAGAGAAATGACCCGCTAAGAAAAGAAAGAGAGAAGAGAGAGCAGAGCGCGAGAGCGCTGGTTTGAAGTTGGCTGACGTGGCGGGCCCAAGGACACGTGTCGACGTGTGAATGGTTCAAAGTAAAATTGTCGATATTTTCTCATGAGCCAAAATAGAGTTCTTTCCGGGATAATCGGAGCGTTGCTGTGCGACATCAAGTTGCGGTGTGCACGACAGAGGAGCGTGTGAGAGAGAGGAGAGGGGAATTTGAAGTTGGTACGAAGGGGACTAGAGTTACGTGGACAAGCACGGGATTTTTATGGTAAAAAAGTACGGGATAGTCCAAATAATCATAAACTGTAACTAATTATCATCTAAGTATGGTCTGGAGAGGACGTGGGTATTGAATTCTTGAATGCATAAGGTAAAAAAAGAAAGAAATAGAGAAAGAAAGATGGTAAATATGGGATAACTAAGAGTGTTTATTGAAATTGTGCACCAGGATATTCACAAAGATGTTATTGATAATGATAATTCTCACATTCCTTGTTTACGAGATTTGTTTGGATTTCATGTCGTTTCTTTTCACCTTACATCAAAGGGCTCTCTCACCTTTACCCAATATTTTCACTCTTTTCTAGCACAAATTTTAAATTTATAATGAGAATGTCAGAATTTCCTTGGTCATTATAGAGTAACAAAGTGAAGAACCAAGTTTAAGCACGAGAGGAAGCTTTGTATTATTCCAGATGAAATGCATAAAAGGAAATTTATTTTCACGTGCTATACCATTACTATTCACGAAATATGTATACATATATATAGTTGAGTAAGAAGCAATGTATTAAATTCTAACCATTGAGCAAGAGCGAGAGGTATATTTGAGGAAGTAATCCCCCCATATGCTTGGATGAAAATTTGCTGAATGGCGTTCAACCACATGGCTTTTATCTTGAGTTGCAAGAGAAGATGGAATTGCTGAAATCTGAAGAGACATTCTTTTCCTTTCTTTTATGGCTTTCTCTAATGAGAGATAGAGAGCACGAGGGGCTTTTCTGTGAGTGCCATAGACATTATTGATGGGTATTTATAGGCGAGGAATGGCTTACGCTCCGTATGGTAATGCTTGTGCCCTTTTACTCTCTGCAATAGAAAAATAACTAAAATTAGTTTGATAATATCAATTAATTTTTTTACTTCCCGTAATAATAAAGTGATTGGGGAATAAATTTGGAACGGAAATAAAAAAAAAAAAAGTAGTTTCTTATTCTCAAGAACAATTTGTAAAAATAAGTTTTTTTTTTTTTTTATGTTTTTATTCTTCCTCACCGCTCGCCGCCCATTTCTTGTTCCTAGAACAATTTCTAGAAATAAGTTAATTTTTTATTTTCTAGGCGGTAAGTGGCGAAAAAAGAAAAAGATAAGAAAAATAAAAAAAAATTTGAAAAATTTGAAAAATTATACATTACAAAAGAAATTGTAGATTATACTACACGTATTCATATTCTTTTTCTATCTCGAGAATAAAAAATTTGTATCAAACACACTCTTAATAATTTTAAGGGTTAATACCCTAAAAAAACCCCAAACCGGTACACTTGTGACAAATTTACCCCAAACTATTTTTTTTTTAATAAACGCATTCTTTTACTAAAAATTATTTTATGAATCAGAAATACCCCAAAAAAAAAAAATTATTTTTAAAAAATGAAATAAAAATATTATCAAACACACCCTTAACAATTTTAGTAATTTTACTGTTATTTTCGGATTCGCCGTTTCCCAAAATAACGATTTGTGCCAAATGTGAGTGGCCCAGGTTCTTTTCTTTTTTTTTTTTTTTTTGGTCAAAATAGTGGTCCAGGTTATGCACCTGAGTACGTGGGGTTCTATCGGGCCGGTTGATGTACGGCGTTTAACACGTGTATCCATAGAACTTCAGAAAGGCTTTGATGTTGATGTTGGAGATACCTTGCAATCTGGGTTTTGCTTCTCCACCGTTCATATGCCAATCAGAATCTAGTCTTCCTTGTCTTCGCTCGCTGCGTGCTAAGAAGATTCTGTTCTGATATTCCCTAATATTGTGCCATGGTTGACTAGTGACCTGAGTGGTGTGAGTGTTGTGCCAATACCTTCTCGCCATCACGGCCCCATGCGATGCTACCGCCTCGTTAAGAATGGAAGTATCTTCCGCGGCGTGTGGGTCCTGATTTGATTCTGAATTAGACTTGAAGATCGTTACTGTGAACGGGTGCAGCACTTGTGGTCCGCATCCGCGCCCAACCTTACCTAGTCCCACCTAGGCAGTAGTACATCATTTTATGTGGGTAGTAGATCATAGTACATCATTTTATGTGGGTGTGGATTGGTCTTGTCGTTCTCAGTGAGGTCATTCACAAGCTCCTTCCTCTTTCTATTTCATAGTGTGTTCTGAGCTCATCACATTTGGACCATCCCGCCTCTCAAAGCACTCGAGAAAGCTACCTCTAAATTAGCAATTTCGCATCTTCTGATTGATTTTCACATTGCTTTTAGACAGTTTGGTCCTGTTTGATAATATTTTTATTTCTTTATTTTTTTGTTCTTTTATTCCTTGAAACAGAAAAAGAACAAAAATATGTTTAATAATGTCAGATAATTTTTCTATTCCTCAAAACAGATTAGTAGCAAGGGAATAAATTGGAATAGAAACACGAAGTATAAAATAAAAAAATAAAAATAAAAAATAAAAAAAAAAACCTACTTATTTGTTCCTAAAACACAAAAATATCATTTTAGAAAATAAGCTCAACATAATCTAATGTTCATCTTTATACAATCGACACAAGGTTCACTCTCCTAACCCGATCCAAGTTCCCATTTTTCAAAATAAAAAAATAAAATAAAATACAATAAATAAAATAATAATAATAATAATAATAATAATAATAATAATAATAATAATAATTAGGAAAAAAATTTAGAAATTAGATTTTGAGTAGTTTTACTAAATTTTAATGTTAATTTCAATTTAGAATTAGTTTAGCATAAAAAATATAAAAATATTTTGATGAAAATTAGATTCAAAATTGAAAAGCTTTTAGGGCTTTACTATATGCAATTTTTAACTGTCGTTTTTTTTTAGAGATAATGTTGGATTGCGAAAGCTTGGTGACTCCAAGCAACTTTTGCTTTTCTTCTCAAAAGGTCTATACACCTATTTATTGTAATGCTTAAAGATTTATTATCAATCTCCTCATATTGTGAGTTGTAAACCAAAGAGACTTTCCGTTACCATTTTCAAGGGGAAAGTATAAAAAAAAGTCATAAACATATTATATTGGTACCAATTAACTCTTAAACATTTTTGCATTGGTATCAATTTAGTCCATTCGGCCAATTTTGGCCAGCTGGCACTAACGCCTAGGGCCATTGGTGAGGTGGCTTTGCTCAGATCTAGGTGAGGCCATGGTGGCCATCGCCAAGCCGAAGGCTTGCCAACCACTAGCGAGGGCTACGATGGCCTCGCCAATCGCAGGCAAGGCCGCCTTCGCCCACGGCAAGGCTAGGGCGAGGCTGATCTTGCCCAAATTCGAGCGAAGCCGCCTCGCCCGCAACCCTAGGCAAGGCCGAGCGAGGGCCGCAACCCCGGTGAGAGCTAGTGGTCGGCGAGCATCCGGCTTAGCGATGGTCGCTGGCGAGGCTCCTTCGCTAGCCGCGGGCAAGGCCACCTTCACCTAAGGCAAGAACAGGGTGAGGTTGGCCTCACCCAAATCTAGGTGAAGCCTCACTCGCAGCCCTAGGCGAGGCTTGGCGAGGGCCCAGCCCTCGCCAGCCACCACGGGGACATTCAAGGAGGAACAAGGGAGAAAAGAAAAAGGAAAAAAAAATGGACAAAAAGAAAAAATTAATAAACAATTCGAACAAAATAAAACAATTATTTAAGAAATTGTCACGTCAGCGTCAACTGACTAAAATTGGCCAGATGGACTAAATTTGTACCAATACGAAAATGTTTAGGATTAAATTAGTTTAATTAAAAAGTTTAGGACTGAATTGGTACCAATATAATAGGTTTAAGACTTTTTTCATACTTTTCCCCTCATTTCCAACCATTTATCTTTAACTAACTATTATATTGGTTTTCTTAGGTCATTTTAGAATATCTTGATAAATTAAATCATTACAAAATTCCAGTATTATCTAAACATGAAATGTTAAGTCTCTTTATAATTAAATAAAAAAATTGGGGTTTGAAATTGTTAGGATCGTACCAAATGTATTTTTGTTCTTTCTCTATTTCGGAAATATAAATTTTGTATAGTTATCAAACGTATTCTTTTGCTCAGAAACTTGTCCAAAGAGAATTATTTTTTAACATAAATTGTTCTTGAAAATAAAAATGTTATCAAACACACCTTAAATACTAGTCAAGAGGCCAAACTCAAGAAATTTCATTTAAATGTGTCGAGAACTACAGTTATGGGGACTATATAGGTCCCCAGGCCATCGTAGCCATGGAAGAAGCTAGGTCCCTATCTCAAATGCGGGATTCCTTTGTTACACTAATAATGAATTCTACGTGGCCAAGTCCCTATAGGAAGAGCTTTCATATTGCCCTTCAGTAGCATCGCTTTCTCTGAATTAAGATCGCGATCAATGACACTAGAGGAAGATGACTTTAAGTATGTGGTCGAAAAAAATGTGTTTGCACACTGGCCCTTGTAATTGTACCTGGAGTTACAAAAATAGATTTTTGATCAATATCTCCTCCACTTCGCCCTCGACCTCCACCTTGATAGGGACCTTGGTCTCGACCTCAACTACAATCTTGATTAGTCTCTCGAATTTGCACAAGATCTCTACTGCTCCTTCTCATCTCCAATGGTCAACCAAGTTTATGACAACCGAGAGTTGCCTACGAGTCGGAGATACACAAACATGGATAAAAAATTATCGACCATGGGTCAAACGCGCTAAAATCCCTAAAAGCTACCCAATAGGTTAGGTTATACTAAAATCGCATTAGGTTGATTTTAACCACGAAATTGAATTCGTTTTTGGGAATCGAACGTTCGAGCGTGTCACAATTCATTTTTAGGATGCTGTCTCATCTTTCAGAGAAATTTCGTCGAGTCCGGAATTTTTGCGGAAAATCAATCTTAGACAAAAAGAAATTATGGAAATTCGTATGGGCTGCTCTAAGGGGTTTATTGGCTGCCAAAATTACTTTGTTTGAAAAAAAAAAAGAGGAAATTAGCCATTGAAGGGAGCCTTGACTTCTTGGCTAAAGACTTTGAGGCCAAATGCACTTGAGTGCATGAATATTTCCCTTGGACTCCCATTGGCCCTCACCTTGACTTAGTTTTCCCCCTCTCGCCCTCCTTGTGCATGAACTTCAGCTAGCCGAACCCTCACCCCTGCTGCTTCTTCTTCTTCTTCTTCATTTCCATTTCCCTTGGTGTCGCAAGCCTCCAGCAGCAAGCCAGCCCACGCTGCCGTCTTCAGTCCAACACCGCACCACCTTCAGCTCGCCACCGCTAACCCTGGTCCGCCTAACAACCCTCGTCCTAAGCTACCGCCCACCTCAGCTCAGCTCCGTTCAATGCCCTCCACAATCCGCACCACCTCACACCCCCATCACTAAAACACCGGCTCAGCCAGCCCAACCAGCCCTGTCTATCCGCTAGCCACCCGCCAGCTTCGTCCAACCGCCTCAGCCAGCCTGCTCATCCACCCGACCAGCTCAGCCCTTCCACAGAACCGCCCCTTCAGCCGTGAGCTTGCTAGGCTGATTTCAGCCCCAGTTGAGCCTCCGTTGGAGAAACGGTTGTCTCAGAATCTCACCGCCGTCGCCGTTGAATTCCGATGAGTTAGCTCCATAATCCCGGATTTGGTAGTTAATTACACTTAATAAGTTAGGTTAGTGTTAATTAGGGATTAGTGGTTAATCTTGTTAGAGTAACTAAAGTTAGGATTGCTTAGTTTAGTTATGTTAGTTTGGTTAGGTGGTTAGTTTAGCTAGTTAGCCTACCCTAGGTTAGATTAGTTAACTTGGGTTAGTTAGTTAACCATGGTTAGGATAATCAACTATGGTTAGGTTGATTAACCATGATTAGTTTAATTAAGTTGGATTAATTTAATTAATCATAATTTATTTAATTAATCGTAATTAGCGTAAATAGTGACGAGATAGCCGTTTTGTGAAATTTTACGCTGATTTGTAAAAATTGAGTGCTTGGTGGTCATTATGGACTATTATTGCAAAATTTGATTTTTATGGTATTTAAATAGAAAAACTACCGGATGTTGGTTTTTAACGCTAAATTTTTATGTACTATATAAAATCTTTGAATTTTGAAATGAGAGCGTACTACATTTATTGGTTCGATTTAAATATGTAACCACGCACGATTATTTTATCGAGATTTTTAATACGAAGGAAAATTGGCCAAGTTCATTATTTGAAAACGAGGCATTTGAACACGAAGCATGGTGTCCTTGGCTAACCTAAATAAGCTGATGCGTTTATGCGGGGTAGTGAACCCCTCCTGATGCGTGTACGCAGGACGATGCCTGATTAAGTTCGGATGTCCCACGTTAACGGATGCCGGTTAGGGTGGAGGCCAAGCCGATGCTCCTTTATGGAATGCCGTATTGATGCATTTACACGGGACGATGACGTGCTCGATGGGGCGAGACGACACCCGATTATGCCAGATGACCGTTAACTATTGAGTAGACTATGGCCGATGGATCGTAATAACTGAAACATGCCTTAGTGGTTGTGATAGCTATGCCTGATTATGGGGCAAAATTGTTTGGCACAAAATGTGACGTATCATAATGGTTTTACCTTATAATCGAGACCCATATGATTGTTTGAAAGATAAGGCGTTCAGGTTATTAAATAAGTTTGCCGTATGCATATGATATATGTGACGCACTAATATGCAGGAACGTGCTGAGGTGAGATGAGTTTGTGTGTGATGCATGTTTAGGTTGCCTCTGAGTGAATTTGCGTCCTAATCGGGGTTTAAGGTTTTGACTCATTGAGATTTTTGTCACATCGTCGTGGTTAACCCTTTTTCAGGCCATGGCATGGAGATTTGCCAAGTGCAGATGTGGTGGGCACATGATGCGACACCTTTTGGCTGGCTAGTGGAGTGTAGGTTACCTAAAACTTTCTTTTGAGACCGACTTGTGAATATAAACTCCTAGGTTAACCAGGTATGTTTATAAAGTGTGGTTTGTGAAAAAGCGTTAGCATGTTTTACTATCCCTGTGTTTGATGGTTGTCCGGGTGTTTATTTACTTCACTTCCACATGTGCTTAATTGAAAGATAAAAAGAAAGGGTCGGCAACATGTCCTGAGAATGTCGCATTTCAGTCGACCATCGAGGGATGTGCGCATGCCCAGGGTTCAGGCCGTGACACGTGGACAATTTTTAATAATCTTATAATATTTTTAATTTTCTTTTCTTTTCTCTTATTTTTTTTCTTTTTCCCTCCACCAATTATCACTAGGCCTCATTAATGGCTAGCAAAGGTCGCCGCCCTCATCAACCTTGGGCGAGGGACATCGAGCCTAGATGGGCTACCCTCGCTTGGCCGGTCAAGGGTGGCTGGCTCGCCTAGGTGGGCGAGTGTAGGCCACCTTCGCCGGGCGGGGATTGCCACCTTCGCCTAGGCAAAGGCTGCCCTCACCAGCCTAGGCCTAGGCATCCCTTGCCCGAGGCCGATAAAGGCGGCCCTAGCTTGAGGCTAGCGGTTGGCAACCTCTATTGGCCATCGATGAGGCTTGATAGTGGTTGGCGAAGAGAAAAGGGAAAAAACAAAGAAGAAAAAAAAGGGAAAAAAATGAAAATGAAAAAAATATATATATCATCAAAATTGTCCACATTAGCGTCGATCGTGCCACATAGGAAAGCTAATGCCCTCTTCACGATTTGCGGCCAAAATTAGTTCGATGTACTCAATTGGCAAAACATGGAAATGTTTTAAAACTCAATTGACAAAATTGAAATATTTATAATTGAACTAGGAAAATTACAATGCTTTTAGGTCTTTTTGAACAATTTCCCCCAATTACCAGAGATAGTAGGATGAATTGATCACAAAGGAACAACTTCTCAATACAAGGATTCTACTGCTGCCTCTGCCTTGCTCTCCCATTTTTCTTTTTTCTTTTGTGTGCTGTCAATGGATTAGGGAGTTTCATTGGCAAAACATATCTCATGCAAGAGTTAATTTTTACCCATGACTTTACTGCAATTCGAAACATAATTTTTACTTATCATTTAAGAGTATCAAAGTCGTGACCATTTGATACTCCAATTTATTTTATGATGTACTAAAATAGTGGTGTGGTCACCGAACTAATTGACTTAGAAATAAACATCTCAATAGCTAAGTTTCTCTCAAATTTCCACCCCAAAGTAAGGGACGTACATTTGCTGACCAAGGCCCATGATGAACTATACGCAGTCATAGCCATTGAAATTTGTCGAATTTGAGTGAAAATCACGTGACTGACAGCTTAAGTTGTCTCCAGTCCATGCTGCTTGTGATTGGACCGTGTCTAAGATAAGAATTTCCACCCCAAAATACACGCCACATCAACATTAGTAGTGGCTCCTACATTGTTATCAATAATTAATTAAGAGAAGAGAATTGGACGTGAAAAGAAGTAATTGTTTTATATGAAAAGAAGTGATTATTGACATGAAGAGAAGTGATTATTGAGCATGAAAAGTGGTGATGGTTCCAATAAGGTACTTATTTTCGAGAGATGTGTTGTTTTTCTATTATCACATATTGTTTTCTAAAAAAAAAAATACTTTCTCTTCTTCATAATACTCTATTGTTCATATTTCTCTCTTCTTATCTTTTATCACAAAAGGTTTAATAACACATTTAAGATGAAATTCTAAAATGAAATTAGAAGAAAATTAAGAGAAAGTAAGAGAAAAGGGAAAATGAAAAGAAAAAAATAAAAATATACATAAATATTTGAAAAAAATAGAATATTATTATAATTATTTACGTCAGTGCCAACCATACCACGTAGAACAGCCAACGTCCATGTTAGCAATTTTCGACCAAAATTAGCTAGATTGACCCAATTGGTAAAATTGGAAGATTTATGACTGAATTGGCAAAAATGTAATATGTTATGATTTTTTGGACAATTTTCCCTAGAGACCAATCCAAAGTACCTCACATACATAAAATAATTGCAAGAAGTGTGGAAAAATTATATGATAAATGGAGGTTCATCTAGCTTGCTAGAATACAGTAAAGGGAATCACTACTAGTCCATTGATGCATTAAACAATGAAGCATCATGGAAGCCCCCCGAACAGTATGTCAAAGCTGTAAGAATTATTGTGGCTCACATGATATGATTTATGTTATATGGTTTAATAATTATTGTTATGCTATAAGAATAATACATGTTGGTTTTGAGGAGTTACGACTCTAATAAAACGAAGAGGTACGACTTTAATTGAAAATGGTATATCGCTTTGATGGAAGGCACATTTTCAACTTTCGTACAAATAGAGTCCAGTCCTCTCTCCACCCACAATGAATAACAATAACATAAAGGATTTTGGTATTCTCTCCTCCATCGATAGAATACATCAAGAATAGTGGGTTAAGAGAGAGAAATCGGATTTCTTATTTTGGTTCGTGTTCCTTGGGTTTTCTACAACGATCATCAAGTGCAACGCTATGGATAAAGGTATGTCTTCATCTATTTGTGAAAAACATGAAGATCAAAAGATCATTGTTTGTACTTTGAATTTCCGCATCAAAGTATTATATGTATAATCTTACAAAAGCTCTTCCAATTGCAATGGCATCGTTAATGAAATTGTTGATGCTTTCAATTGCTGGAGCACATCATTCCTTCTCGATGATCCCGGCTATACTTGGTCCTCTGACAAACCTCTGAAACTTCGAATCGTTTCAGGATGATATCCACTCATCACGTCCAAGGAACTGAAAAGAACCTACGTAGAATCATTTGCATAGGTAAAATGTAAAAACAGAACAGGTTACAGAAACGAGTTTACGTTTAACATTTTCGAAAAAGAAACTTAAAAGGTCCTCTCACCTTGTGACTTTGATGTTGCAGCGGACGAAGGCAGATTCTACATCTCCCGAACAATATCTGAAACCATGGCTTGAAAAGTGAGTTGTGAGGCGACTCAGGAATATGGTCATGGCCTTTAATTTTTCAGTGTCAATGTTTGACCCGAGTGGTCCTGTAAAGAACATAATTTGAACTTTCGTTTTCATCTGGGAAAGTGGCTGCCGATCAAGGTGCAGCTTTTAATTCAAGCATCTATGCAATATTGGAAGAACAGCGGGGCCAATGAACAAGTAAGCTAACATTGGCTGTACTACTAAGATTATGAAGTTTGTCAATTTACTCCTCATAAAGAAAAAACTTGAGTATATTTCTAATGATGGGTAAATATCAATTTACGGTTTTGATGCAGAAACCTTCAAATACTTCTCCATCCTTAATTCTTGAAGTGCACCTCTCTAAGAGGGTGCTGGCATAAATCCACTTCTGCAGACAAACAAGCTTCTTGATTAGGAAAGAATGATGAAGTTTTGCTGATCGCCTTCTTGTTACTATCTGCGCAAAATTTCCTTGCGTCTACAAAGTTTCACACTGATGGTCTGCTCAATACCAGTCTCGTCATCATCATAGCCATCTAAATCACCATGAACTGATTCTGCGGACCACCTCCAAGATCGTTGCTTCTTTTAAGGGACAAAAGCTTGGTTAGCTCTTCTGTGGCTTTTGAACTTTTGTGAAAACGGATTTCTGCTTGAGATTTTGGTTTTCCGGCTAACCCTGAAATCAGTTTTCCCAAAGTCCCATTTGCAAGTAATCCATGCGGCAAGTCGGTGAACTCTTTTCATTGTTCTATATTAACCTGATCTGAACCATTAAGGTTTAAACATGACATTAAATTCCGCCAATGCAAGAGATGACATGAAGTTCATGTATATCTACGTAATTTGGTATACTCTCAACAAAACTTGTGCTCTCCAGAAGTGGAATAAGGACGAATTCCACTGAATTCCTCCAAAATATAAGGTATGTTGATTGGAAAAGTAGGCACTTTTTATAATGACATGAAAGCTGTAGGCTCCGAGTAGACTCCTGGTCATTGTAATCAAGATCATGTAGTCGTGTAAGGAAATGAGAAGCACGTTCACTGGCCATAGAAGCCCCCATTCACAGCGGAGTTGGCAAGTGCAATGTACATATGGCAACATGGCATTCGCCAGTGGAGAGAAACAGATCAATGAAAGACCTTTGATTCCACCTAATGAGAGTATGGTAAGCTTCTTAACTTTCTCATCTTTTGTGATGTACACAATGAGTTAAGTATTATTATTTAGAAAGACATGCCAAAATAGTGCTTCCAGTTACGGGCTACTGGAACTGCTTAGGCTTAAGGAGTAGACGACTCCTGTCTCGCGTTCAGCTTGTTCTGCATCCAGCTGAGCAAATGAATCCTTGTATTTGTGTTCGAGAGAGCAGAGTATGAACAAAATTCATCACTGCCACAGGTGTTTATACTTTCATCTTGAATCACGAGGATTGTGGAGTTTCTGGGATGGAGGCGCTGAAGGTGACTGAGTTACCTGATTGCGGCCCATTCTTGCCAAATGACTCACGAAAATAAATTGGATAAAGTCAAATTATAGGAGACGTGACGAACAGAACCAATAAAAGCGTCCGACTTGAGATGCCAAGATGATATGGATGCTTGATACAGCTTGCTTAACAGGCCTTTTTAGTCATCGGATGCGGAGCATCAAAGCTCTCATCCATGCAAGGGAAGGGAAGACCACTGGGGTCAGAAACCAAGGAATGTCGCTCCTGGGATTTTGACCAGTCTTTGACCCCAGATTGGCTGGTAGGGATAGTGATTTGGGAATACAGAAAGAGAAACCGAAGGTCATAATATCTTGCATTACTTGGTAAATCATTAGGCAAATGCCTCTGGTGTTATGCAGACCAGCTGCTTTTTCTCACGGGCACCTGCTCTCACCAGCATGCTTTTGTAATATGCACTTCCAGCAACTTCATTTTGACAATCTGTCCCCCAGTAATAGCTATTTAGCCCTATTTCCTTCCTTTGTGTTTTCGTAGAATGTCCAATTTTGTCAAGATAAGACTGTGGTAACCTTTTCTTACCAGGTGAAACCTAAAATTGAGAAGCTCAGAGTTGATTTCATTGTAAACCATGGTGCATTTATGTAATCTACAATTTTCTATGAAAAGAAACTACTTGATAGCATCAACCACGTTAGATCAAACATAAAAATGAAAACCTAATTAAATACTAAAGTAATTGACAATATTAATGCAGAATACTTGCTTATACGTAATTATGACTGTAACATATTACAAGCACGTTAGGTTACATTATATACAGTGAGCCAAATAAAATTTTCACCAATGATCATATTCCATGCAGCACCACATTATGAACATAGACATGTGTGTCACGCCACTTGACGGAACCATACGAATTCACATGCAACTGCCAATACATAAGAAATTACAGTTTTATTTTTAATTTGTTGCAATTTTTATTCTTTTGCCTATTAACTTAATTAATCAATCAACAATTAATTATTATTCAACAAAGATAATTGATTAGTAATGGCCTCTGTATATATCCCATAGATAAGGAAAAAAATTTATATATATATATATATAGGCTCCGTCAGTTCGTTTATGAGAAAATAATTTTCAGGAAAATGTTTTCCGGATTTTCCTGCGCCCTGTTTCATGAGAAAATGAATTCCTCGAGGAAAATGTTTTTCATAAAAGGAAAAGCCTTCTAAATTAAGGGAAAATGTTTTCCACTTTTAAAAAAGTGGAAAACATTTTCCTCACTGATTTCTCTTATCTCACACCTCTACAAATCCTCACTTCTTCCTCCCTTTTTTTTTTTCTTATTTTCTTTTTTTGTTCGAATTATTTTTTATTTTCATTTTTATTTTTTTAATTCAAATTATTTTTAATTTCCTTTTTCTTTTCTATTTCTTTTCTTTTTTTCTTTTTCTTTTCTTTTTGTCCCGTCTTCTTCTTTCTTGGCTAGTTGTTGGTCGTTCTTCAGGTGAACCTCGAGCTCGTCGATCTCAAGCTTGCACTCTGCACTCTTGCTTATCATTTTCTTTATTTATTCTACCATGCAATTGTACATTGCTCAAGCAAAGGGCTCTACATACTTTGCTTATTTTTTCTTTTGTTTATTAAAACACAAAAGATGCAGGGGGAGAATATGCCACTCAACTGGAAGATTCTTATGAGGTTTGTATATGCTTTGCTTCTTTTCTTTTTTTTTTTTAAATCCATATGAATATTTTTAGAGTAGATGAGCGTTTGGTGACAATGAGGGAATAAAGATAAAAAGTAAGTTTGCTTGGTAAAAAGAAGTTCATAGTTGATGGATTTATATGTCGTAAGTAATGCATGCCTAAGTGGTGAAGTCTTAGAAATTATTTTCCTTACCAAACACCTAGGAAAATATTTTCCGAAACATTTTTCAGATTTTAGCCAAACACCAAAAATATTGTCATTTTCTTAGAAAATGATTTAGAAAAATATTTTCCATAAATGGCCTATTTTCCGCGAAACGAACGGACCCATATATTACAAATATTTTTCGGATATGTAAGGAAGAGACTTTATACACAAACATATATATGTACGTATTGCAAACTTTTAACCAATACCAAAGAAATAGGAACGCGTGCTTCTTTATCTTGGATTAAAAGATTTCACATCTTAATTATTCAAGATATATAATTGATGAGTAATGATCTCTTTATGCATTACGCTATCAAATTTCAAAATATTTGATTAAAAACATCAATGCTAAATAAATAATTAAGCTTGGTTTATTCTAATTAATGTAAGGGAAGGGGAAGGGATTGCAGTTTCGTGATACCGTGACTCGACCACGAAACTCCCTTCTACCCAACTTTCCGATTATTTATGTCTAGACCGTTAATGAATTGTTCATGCTTTCAATTGCTGTAGTATACAGCCCTTACCGACATTGATGGCTGTTATTGGATGCTCTGCCGAACCTCTTGTAAAACGAATATGTAACGACCCACGCCCCACTGTATAATATTATCCGCTTTGGACAGTCCTCACGGCTTTAAAACGCGTTATACAGTTAAAGGGGCCCAAGCCATTATAAACTAGCCAGGACTTCCCCCTAAGCGATGTGGAACAAGAGGGAGAGGACCCTTCCTTGCGCACGTCCAAGGACCGAGGCACGGACGCACCGCTGACCCTCCTCCCCGCGCACTGCCGCTCGGGCCATCACAGAATAGTTTCGGGATGATCCTAGACTTATATCTTTATGAAACTAAAATGTACACGCATAGATACAAATGGATATGTAAATACTTACAAATGGTCTAGAGAAACGAGTTTGTCTTATGACATTTTTGGAGAATGAAACTATGAGGATCCTCTCACCCTGTGATTTTAAGGCGGCAGTTGGATGAGGCAATTCTACATCTCCAAAAAGATATATCAAACTAAGGGTTGACAGATCAATTGGTCAGCTAACTGTTTTAGGATTTTGCTATTCGCCATGCATATCTGGCTATGTTTGATTCAGGAACGTGGACGTGTCATTACATCTTCTTTTTTTTTTTTTTTGTCAGTCCTATTATATTTCTACTCTAACTCTCACTCTCAGACTTTTGCCATGTCTCTTTTGCCATGCCTCCTTGCAAGGCGTGAGAGTCAAAACCCACTCATGAAACTAATTCGTCCCAATCCCAACCCCCTAAGAAAGTGGGGATTCGAACCCCCCACCTCCTCCTTCCAAGTTGGAAAGGTGGCCACTGGAGCAAACCCCAATGGTTGTCGTTACATCTTCACTGAACATATTTGACCCAAGTGGTTCCCTAAATGTAGGACTTGTGTTCGTCTAGGAAAGTTGCTGCCAATCAAGACATAGCTTTTGGCTAAAACATTTATACAGCGCACTGGAAGTGGCAGCACCAAAATGAGCAAGTAAGCCAAGATTGGCTGTACTACTAAGACTACGAAATCCGTTGATTCACTCCTTGTAATGCAACTCCTTACGGTCAGAATCTGTTTCGACCAATTTTCTGATATCTTCCCCGTTGTTTTTCTCCTCTACTAATTATGGCAGTGGTTTATGCCAAAGTATTTCTTAACCAATGATGCTCGAGATGCATTTCAGGGATAGATTTTCTTGTGAATTATTGTACTCAAAAGATGCACCATGAAAAAGAAGGGTTAGCTAACTAAATTTTTTAGTTTCCAATGATACTTTGTGCTGAGAATAAAACAGCACAAAATTATGATAATAAAATGAGTACACGGATAAACGACCTCATTCTTATCTGATGGTACAAGATAGGGCTTTGCAAGAATCTCCAACTAAATATTACATCTGGAAGCCAACTCAAACCGCAACTTAGACAAACATGAAACTGGACCATGAGTAGGGGAGGCTATGTTTTGGAAAGTAAACTGGTGTGCAAGGTTGTGGTACAGACTAACGAGTTCTACAATATCCATAATTCACGAATTTCTAATGACAGTAAAGTTCAATTCACGATTTTAATGCTGGAACCTTCAAATATTGATTAAAGAAAAGCTCAACCATGAACGGACCTTCCGCATCCTTGATTTATGAATTGCACCTCTCAAAGTGTACGCTGGCATGAATCCACTTCTGTAGACAAACATCTTCTTGATAAGGAAAGATAATTATTCTTTCGCCAATCGTTCTTGTTCCTATCTGCACAAATTTCCTTGCATCTACGAAGTATCGCACTGATGGTCCGCTCGATATCAATCTCGTCATCATCGTAGTCATCTCAATCACTGTGAAACAAACTACCCATTCTGCGGTCCACCTCCAAACTCAAGGGACAGTTGAGGAGTCTATCCAGCGGGAGGTCCATGATTTGTTTTCTATTTCGCTGGTTGTTTTAAGGGACAAAAGCTTGGTTAACTCTTTCTGTAGCTTTGTAGGATGAAATTGATTCTCCTAGAGATCTTGGTTTTCCCTGCTTCCCCTGAAATCACTTTTCCCAAAAGTAATCCATGTGCCGGTGAATGAACTCTTCTCAAGGTTCTAGTTTCATCTAATCTGAGCCATTAAGATTTAACAATATATTAAATTCCACCAATGCAAGAGACGACATGAAGTTCATACATATCTAGATCAATGTGGTCTACTCACAATAAAACCCATGTCCTAGAAGTGGAATAAAGAATAGATTCCCCTTAATTCCTCCAAAATATAAATCAAATGGATTGGAAAAGTAGGCACCTTGTACAATGGTATAAAAGTTGTAAGCTCTGGGTAGATTCCAAGCTACTACAATCAAGATCGTCCAATCATGTAAGGAAATGAGGGATAAGTACATTAACAGTGCCAAAAGTTGTGTACAGCGCTCACTTTGGTATCAAAAGTTTCCGTCGGATCACTTAAGTGCCAAAAAATTTGAAAAACGATCATTTTAGTGCCAACTTTGATCAAATTGACCGGAAATCCAACGTGACATTTTTTTATTAATTTTTTAGGCTGACGTGGCTGCCGGAGAGCACAATCAGCATCTAAACCACAAAAACGACATTGTTTGGCTTCTTTCCCACAAATCGAAACCCTAAATCCCCAAATTGAAAGAGAGAGAGAGAGAGAGAGAGAGGGAGAGAAAGAGAAAGGAGGCACATCGTCTTCTTCCCTGAAGAACGATACCAGTAGCAACACTAGCAGCGCACCAGTAGCAGCACCAACAATGGCACCGGCGGAGGCGGCGGTGCACCAGTAGCGGCACCTTCAACCCCTCTTCTTCCTCCTCCTCCTCCGCCCTCGCCTCCTATTCTTTATGCCACTTCTTGTTTGAGCAACAATCTCATTCTCTCCTCGCTCACCTGGTCGAGCATCTACAATGGTAGTCGAGCGACGATGGCCGAGCATTGGCGGGCGAACAACGGTGGCCGAGCAGCAAGGAAGAAACCCTAACCCTAATTTCAATCCACGTACGAGCTAAACGGCGTCGTTTTTGCAAGGGTGTCCACGTATAAGGGCAAAACAACGTCATTTCTTGAAGAGCATGGAAAACGACATCATTTAAAAGCCGAGCAAATTTTTTTTTTAAATATAAATGCCACGTAATCATTTTGGCCGGAATTTCTCGCCGGTGGCACCAAAGTAATTGTTTTTTTCTCCGATTTGGCACTGAAGTGATTCGGCGGAAACTTTTGGTACCAAAGTGAGCATCGTACACAATTTATGGCACAAATAGTGTACTTATCCCAAGGAAATGATAAGCACGTTCACTAACCGTGAAAGTATCCGTTCACAGTGCATTTCCGTAAGCAAGTCTAGTGTACACATGGTAGCATGCTAACGTCGCGTTTGCGAGTGGAGAGAAACAGATCGATGAAAGGCCTTCAATTCTACCCTAATGAGAGTGTGGTTCGTTCTTAGCTTTCTCAGCTTTTGCGATGCACAGTACAAAGTCAAGAATCATCCATTACAAAGACATGCCCAACTAGTGCTTATGGTGACAGGTTGCTGAAAACTGCATCGGCTTTACGAGTATGCTCCTCCTATCTCATCGCAACCTGTTTTTTTACCTTAATCTTGAGTCAGAGGATCGTGGAGTTTCTGGGATGAAGGTGCTGAAGGTGACTGAGGTGTAGATAAGATTAGTTAACGTGGTTCAAAATGGGCGGTGTAGGCATTTATAATTGGATACAATGAGCTCGTGGAAACCAGCTGAACAGCTTTTCTTGGTGGTTCCGGGTACCTGAACAAGGGCCCTCTCTCGCCACTTGACTCTCCTATGAAAATATATTGGATAAAGTCAATCCAAGGAATGTCACTTGACATATTGGAACGGAAGATCGCAGGCGTTAGAAACCAAGGAATGTTACTTCAGGGATTTTAACCAGTGTTTGACCCCAGATTGGCCTATTCATTTTACAACCAATCAAGCAAGTTATTCAGCACCTATTAGCTTTGAAATTTGAGCGAATGAGGAGCCATCCCAACATGTACAGGACGATTCAATTGTCTTTCTTTCATTAAGATTCACGAATAAGCATGAAAAGCTAAGCTGTTTAAGCTGATCATGCATAGAGATTAAGAACTCCCTCTTGGATCGAGACTGCAGACAACTTACATGCACATCTTTCAAACCTGTCACTCAGCGAACCATATTCATGATGTGCATGCTTTTGAAGCCAAAAGATCTTCAGATCTTGCAAAGAGAGAACTATCTGCAATTTGCCATGATAACACAAACCGCACAAGGCAAGGCTCCCGTTTCAGAAACAGATCTATGCTGGCAGAAATCAACCCTAGCAGAACACAACGACCTTGAAGTCCTCATCTTAGAGAAAGAATCATTTCATATCTTCATTGAATTTTGAAGCCATACGGTCAGATCAATGTAGTCCTTTTCTCATCCTAGGACCAAATAATCATAATAATATAACTAACTAAAAATCACATATGGTTGGCACAGTAGGAAAGCTGGTCTTGTATCCTAGCTCATCAGGCACTCCACAAGCTTGTCTTCAGTTTAGAAAAGTCTTAGCCCGCCACACATGGGTGTCGGCTATTTTGGCAGAAAATTGTCAATGTGAATTGGTGTAGCATTCTAATTCGCATGAAAGGAAAGAACCTTCATTAGTCCGAACGTGAAGCAATTACCATATTGAAGATACCTTACTGGAGAGTGCTTGATTTGGTAGTTCATACAAAACATGGGGAAAGCTCCCAAAATTCCTTGCACTCGTTAAACTAGCGATGGAACTAACACTCTTTAGTTCCACAAACCTGTACTAGTTGCTGTATGATATGAGGTCCATTACAGTCCTACTTTCTCTTTATAACTTCCTCTGTAAGACCATGAGAGAGATTCTTAAAAGCGTCATTTTACACTAAAATATATATACATGGAAAGATGATACAAATCGAGCTCCAAGATTTCAGTGCCCCTGCTTCTTCATTGCAGCACCGGTGAAGCTTTAATCTCTCATGTAACTATCAGAGCAAACATAATCTAAGTGTAGATTCGAAGAAAGAAGATGAAGCCCTGGTTCATCTTGCTAGGATACAGGAGATCGTGAACCCTTTCTCATGCATTAATAAGAGTGCTTGCTGCTCCAGCCATTGCATTTATCCTGACGTTTGCATACAGAAGAAAGGTCATCGAGAGCTTCTAGTACTTGTAGACATGATCTTCGTACATGTGGGTTGTCATGTTCAATGACTGCAGCATCGCTTCTCCTTTTTGTTGAAGCTGAATCCAGAAATCCCACCATTATTAATATCTGTTGCTCGAAACCTGAAAAAGTGGCAAAAGAAAGTCAAATAGATTTTAGACCTGAGCAAGTCTTTAAACTGCTCATGGAGTAAAGGCGGAAGAACCGCCCAGGGGTGGGTGACCCCGTACTTGCTCCCCAGTCTCTCTCCAACTGGATAAATATCGGAGGGAATCGGGGCTCCATAGCCGGTGGGGTAACACTGGGCTTGGGAACAAGTGGTGGTCTGGATGCTAACCGCCATGAGTTTCATAGACTTTGATGAAGAGCGAGTCAAGGCTATTGCCATTTGCCATAAAGAAATGCAAAACCATCCATGGATCTTCGCAGATATACAAGAATTGTAGACAGAGGCATTGCACCAAGCCAAGGTAACAATTCTTAGGAATAAAAGATAAAAAAATTCGCTCATGAGCATTCCTTTTGGACTTTTCATGATGATTGAATACACCAACAACATTTTTTAATGAACAATCCAAGAAGTGCTTAATAATCATAATGCTGCACCTACCTCTCTGGCCCTAGACCAAGAGCCACACATATCAGTGCCCTCAACAGTGATTTGTGGGTCACAACCAGAAAATCTTTCCCCAAACAGAAAAAGGAGGAAGATGAGTGGCAATGCAACTCTCAGCAACAAAATATCTCATGATGAGTAGTGAAAAGAGGAAATCGATAAGGATGGAGACAGAGGAAAAAGGAGATGCAGACAAGGAGCAACAAGGAGAACAAAGCCATCCTGTCTCTGAAGAAGAAATAGAACATGAAGAGTATTTCTCTCAACCAGAAGGCACTGAAACAGGGGGAGCTGCTGAGAAAAGAGGTACTTATTCACTTGCTTTTACTAGTGATGATGTCAGCCGTTCTCCTGCCAATCTAGAAGATGTATATGCCTCTCATTTCCCTGAAGAAGGTCATGAGGTATCTTCTCCGAATTTGGATGTTCATGCTGATGTGCCATCAACTCCACAATCCGATCATGCTGAAGCAAGCACTCAACCGACAACACAGCAGACTTTAGAAGACTGCTTGATATTCTCATGGAGATGCAAGGTCAAATTTATGCCTTAGGATGCGAATTTCAGAATATGTAGAATGCTTATCAAGCCTCTTTAGAATCTTTGATCAATCAAGTTTAGGCCCTCAATCTTCAAATTCAAGCAACTGCCAAGGGTGAGGATTTAGCACATCCGAAGGAGGATCTAAGAAAGCTGGAGGAGACAGTCAAGTCAATGGGAGATTTCCAACTTGTTCGCGTTCCAAAACAATCTTAAATCAATTCTTATTTTCGTCTCTACCATTTTTAATGCTGACAAAAAGGGGAGAAGTGCAGATTTGTTTGATTTAAACTCAGACTTGTTTTTGTTTTTGACTTTAAACTTTTGTCTGGCTGGATTGTGACTTTTGGATTGTGGTTTGACTATATGTTTGCATTGTAGTATCTTAAGCATTGTTGGTACTCATGTCAAAGATAGTTGTTTTTACAGGACTAACCTATTTCTTGTGGATGCAGATTTGATACTATATTTATCCTAACTCATTTATCTTTTATGAGATATCCTTGTTTGCTTGAGTATTGTCTTGCAGGTCAAAATTTCCAAATCTGCAAGAAAGTTTTGTTACCATCAAAAAGGGGGAGATTGTTGTAGAAAACTTCCTTATGTGTTTTGAAGTTGACAAAACGTTTCTATCAGTCAAGTCTGAAGACTTGAAGACTCTTCTGTCAAAGTCTGAAGACCGTCAGATTCAAGTTTTAAAGTCTTCCCTCATTGACAGTTTCTAAACCATCAAAGAAGACTTATCCAGAATTAAGTATTTATTTAAGAATTTGATTCGAGCGACTAAAGAAGCTTCTCACGGCTGGAGATAGCATCTCGAGATCTTTTATTTGTTTTAATTTTAAGAATAAATTGGATTCGTTGATTGGCAATGTATACTTGGAAGGTTCTACTTATGGAAACCTAAATCCTGATTGTATGGGCGAGCGGGATTGATGGATTATCATCACATTCCTTAAGTAACTTGAAGATCTTCCTAATTGATTCTGTCCAACGGTTAGATGGAAGAACTCCTTTGGAAAGTGCCAACAGGTATGAAGGCATGGAGGAATATATAAGGAAGAAGCTCTGGTTATTCGAGTGTGTGCGTGATAGAGAAATTCCAAAGTCTGAAGTTCCTTGTTCTTTGTTGATTCAACTGTTGAGCGAAATCTGTACTCAAAAGAGAGATTAGATACTTGTGAGACCTTGAGAAAGTGTAGCAAAGTCTCTACACTATGGAATCAATGACGTAATATTGTAACAACTCTTTTGATTCATAGTAAAATCCAGCCGGTGGGCTATTAGTGCAGGAGAGTGGACGTAGGTTTGGATTAAGCTGAACCACTATAAACTCTGTGTTCATTTTCTCTTATCCATGAACCTCTTATTTATGCTTATAAGTTGTTTATTCATTTAATAGTTTAATTCTATCTTACTGTCCATAAAAAATATTCTTTTAAGTCCTACGGAAATTTTTTATACACCTATTCACCCCCCTCTAGGTGTATTCACTAGCCCCTTTCACTCCAAACTTAGTTGATCATACTAGATGAGAAGGAGCAAAGTAGAGATCCCGTGCAAATTCGAAAGACTAATCAAGATTGTGGTCGAGATTGAGGCCGAGGTCACTATCAAGGTAAAGGTCAAAGATGAAGTAGAGGAGATATTTCTCGAACATCTTTTCCTATAACTTTAAGTACAACTACAAGGGCAGTGTGCTAACACATTTTTTTCTCAGCCACATACTTAAAGTCATCTTCCTCTATTGTCATTCATTGTGATTTTAATTCAGAGAGAGCGATGCTACTAGGTCGGGAGGGCCCTAAGAAAGCTCTTCCCATAGGGACTTGACCATGTAGAATTCATTATTAGCATAATTGGGGAATCCCTCATTTAAGATAGGGACTCAGCTTCTTCCATGGCTATGATGGCCTCGAGGTCTATGTAGTCCCCGTAACTATAGCTCTCCACACATTCAAATGAACTTTCCAGAGTTTGGCCTCTTGATTGGCATTTAGGGTGTGTTTAATAATATCTCCTTTTCAAGAATAATTTCTATTCAGAAATATTTTCTTTTATTTTTATTCTCCAAACGAGTTTCTAAGCAAAAAAAAAAAAAAAAAGTGTTTGTTGACTGTATGGAATTTCTATTCCTGAAATAGAGAAAGAACAAAAATGCATTTGGCATAGACCTAAAAATTTCTAATAAAGAGACTTAACATTTCGTGTTTGGATAATACTAGGCTTTTATAATGATTTAGTTGATCAAGATATTATAAATTGACCTAAGAAAATGCAACATGAAAATTATTCAATGATGAATAGCCAAAAATAGTAATAGAGAGTTTCGTTGGTTTATAACTTATAATAGGGAAAATTTTAATTAAGGGCCTGAAGTGGAATCGTTTTCTCAAAAAAATGACCTAAAGTGGACATTGTATCAAATAAGGGCTCAAGTAACCGATTTAATCTCGAATAAGGGTTTTAACTTGAAAGCTAGTCAAATCTTATTTGCAGCTACGGGTATTTTTATCTAAAGACTTTTTTTCTTTTTCTTTTCTTTCTTTTTTCATCTTGCCCACCTTCTTCTTGACAAATGCATCAGACTCCTCACCCATGAGCTTGCACAGGTACAAAACAATTCAAACAATTTAGGAAAAGAAGAAAACAAAAAGATATTCAATGATGAATAGCCGAAAATAGTAATAGAGAGTTTCGTTGGTTTATAACTTATAATAGGGAAAATTTTAATTAAGGGCCTGAAGTGGAATCGTTTTCTCAAAAAAATGACCTAAAGTGGACATTGTATCAAATAAGGGCTCGAAGTAACCGATTTAATCTCGAATAAGGGTTTTAACTTGAAAGCTAGTCAAATCTTATTTGCGGCTACGGGTATTTTTATCTAAAGACTTTTTTTCTTTTCTTTTCTTTCTTTTTTTCATCTTGCCCACCTTCTTCTTGACAAATGCATCAGACTCCTCACCCATGAGCTTGCACAGGTGCAAAACAATTCGAACAATTTAGGAAAAGAAGAAAACAAAAAGATATTCGAGAAGTTATGCAATTTTGCAAAACTGCAAATTGCGTGCTTCAGTTCTGTGGCCTCCCCATTAGCAAACTTCAAAGCGCATGCTCTCTACATTATACAATTTTGCATCCTCACCCAATAACTCATTGATTTCGGCATAAGGCGGTTTTTAAGTTATTTGCCACTACTTACCTTCTCCGATGACGATAATGAACTTGAGAATCAAGAAATATCAATTAGTGGGTTTTTGTTTTTATTCAATTTGCTTGTAAAAACTTATTATGGCAATTAAAGTAACAGTTTCATACCCTCCCCGCCAATGAAATTGTCTATGCCATGATAACTTTCACTCGTAGCTTCTTGGGAATGTTTTATTGGGTCCGGGTTGGATTATTCATAACATTCATAGACGCAGCTTGCATTGAGGTGGAATGTGTGGCTTCTTGAGAGGGTCCAATTGTGTCGTGCATGCTGGTTATTTTCAAAAGCCGCTGAATCATTTTGACCCGTGATTGAAGATACTCGCCTTTGGTGGCGATTCGAATCAGACATCACTCAATCTAAAAACAAATGACTCTAGTCTACACATGTTCAAACAAATTTGCCTCTCTAACTCTGAAATATTATCTACACAGATTTGAGAGAGAATAACAAGATGAAAAAAGTGCGAAATCACTCAGAAATTCCCAAAATCACGTATTTCACTGAACAAATCAATGCACATGAGTATCACAAAGATTCCTCAAAAACCTCTAATAAATTTGGCTTAGGCACTTCAATTTGGCTTCTCCTCACTAAGATCGATCATAGCCTGCGTGAGCACCGATTTGAATTCAAGCATCGATGACAACGAGGGCAGCAAGCTAATGGCTTACACCTCATCATGCTTCGTGCTTGACCACAACCACAAGATATGGGGATCGAATCGAGCTGAGCGTCACATCTTGGTCCACTCGTGCTCGATCTAGGGCTTGGATTGACCTCCATCTTTCAACAAAGGTACTAGAATTGCTGTTGAGGACAATGACAAATGAGGTTGAGGGCGTTGATGGCTAATTCGGCAAGGAAGATAGAGATGGACTTTGGAGAACGCAATCTAAAGAGTGAAAAGGCGAAGGCATGATGATGATGAAGAAAAGAAAGAGAATGAGAAAATAAATTAAAAAAAAAGAAAGAAAAAAAGTCTTTAGACGAAAATACCCCTAGATGCAAATAAGATTTGGTTGGCTTTTAAGTTGAGGCCCTTATTTGAAACTAAATTAGTCACTTCAGGTCCTTTTTTGAGATAATGTCCATTTTGGATCCTTTTTTGAGAAAACGGTTCCATTTTAAGCCCTTAATTGAAATATTCCCCTTATAATATGAGGAGGTTGATAGTAAATCTTTGAGCATTACAACAAAATAGGTGTATAGATCTTTTGAAAAGAAAAGTAAAAGTTGCTTGGAGTCACCAAGCTTTCACGATCTAGCATTGTCTCTAAAGGAAAACGACATTCAAAATCCAATAGTAAAGCCCTAAAAACTTATTCAATCTTGAATCCAATTTTTATCAAAATATTTTCACATTTTTTATGCTAAACTAATTCTAAACGGAAGTTAACATTAAATTCTAGTAAAACTACTCAACATCTAATTTCTAAATTTTTTCCTTAATTTTTGAATTTTTATTTATTTTATTTATTATTTATTATTCCAAAAAATGGGAACTCATATTAGGTCAGGAGACTGAACATTGTGTCGATTGTGTAAATACGAATATTAGGTTATGTTGAGTTTATTTTTCTAAAATAACCTATCTCTTTTTTTGTGTTTCCAAGAACAAAGAAGTAGATTTTTTCTACTTCTTATTTTTATTTCAAATTTATTCTCCGGCTACCGATTTGTTTCGAGGAACAGAAAAATTGGTTGACATTACTAAACTGATTTTTATTATTTTTCTGTTTTGAGGAACAAAAGAACAAAAAAAATAGAGAAATAAAAATATTATCAAATAGAGCCAAACTGTTTAAAAGCAACGTGAAAATCAATTGGAAGACATGAAACTACTAATTTAGAGGCAGCTTCCTCGAGTGCTTTGAGAGGCGGGATGGTCCGAATGTGATGAGTTAAAAATACACTGCGAA
This sequence comes from Eucalyptus sp. ANBG9806169, assembly GCA_014182395.1. Taxonomy (NCBI): domain Eukaryota; kingdom Viridiplantae; phylum Streptophyta; class Magnoliopsida; order Myrtales; family Myrtaceae; genus Eucalyptus; species Eucalyptus sp. ANBG9806169. The sequence continues at coordinate 32,545,401 of CM024577.1, forward strand.
ATAGAAAAAGGGAGGAACGCATGAATGATCTAACTAAGAACGATGAGCCCAATCCACAATCACATAAAATGAAGTACTACTACCTTGGATAAACTAGGTAAGGTTGGGCGCACGCCCAGACCACAAGTGCTGCACACGTTCACAGGAACGATCTTCACATTTTAATTTAGAAACAAATCAGGAACCATACAACGCAGTAAATATCTCCATTCTTAACGAGGTTGCAGCACCGCATAGGACCGTGGAAGCGAAAAGGCATTGGTACAGCACTCACATCACTCAGGGAGTAGTTGATCATGGTGCGATGGTAGAGAATATGCAGAACTGAACCTTCTAGTCCGCAGCAGGCGAAGCCAAGGAAGACTGGATTCCGATGGGAAAATGAATGGTGGAGAAGCAAAACACAGCTTCCAAGATATCTCCGACAGTCTGCACCATTCACGGGTTACAAAAGCCTTTCCAAAATTCTGTACGGTACACGTGTTAAACGCGGTACATCAACCGGCCTGACAGAACCCCACGACAAAGCATTTACTAAAAATCAACCGTCCTCAGGTGCATAACCTGGGCCACTAGCATTCGGCACGAAAAATCCCAAAAAAACGGTGCAATTACTGGAATTGCTATCCATCAGTAAGGTCTTTGGGACTCACGAAAAAGCCTCTCGTGCTCTTTATCAATTGGTCAAACATCAGAATCTGATTAGAGATAACCCAAAAAAAAAAAAAAAAAAAAAAACAGAGAAAATGTCACTCAGTTAGTAGATGTCGGCAGAAAGCGAAAACGAGGAAGACTAAATTCTGATAGGAAAATGAACGGTGGAGAAGTGAAACACAGCATGCATGTTATTTTACAACAGGTTTAAGTACCTTTACAAAATTGTCCACAGTGCGCATGTCAAACCTCGTCCATCAACCGGCCCAATAGAACCCAACGATGATGCATTTGTACTCAGGTGCATAACCGGGCCACTGGCATTTGGCGCATATTGTTATTTTGGGGAACGACAATCCCAAAATAACAGACCAAATGGTGCAATTACTAGGATTGCTAAGCCATTCCTTGCCTATATCAGTCAAACACCAGAATCTCATTAGAGATAGCCAAACAAAGAAAAGAAGAGAATGTCTCATCCGATTTCAACATTCCATCTGCTCCTCCAACTCAAGAAAAAAGCAATGTGGTCGATTGCTCGTCAGGAGATTTTCCTCCAAGCACATCGGGGGATGACTTCCTCAAATATGCCTCTAGCTCCTACTCAATGGTAGGAATTTAATACTTTGCTTCTGACTTAACCATATATATATGTATACATATTTTGTGAATAGTAGTGGCATAGCAAGTGAAATACATTTTATGCACTTCATCTAGAATAACACAAAGCTTCCCCCACGTAATTAAACATTGGTTTTAGGGAAATTCTGACATTCCCATTATAAATTTAACATTCACGCGTAAAAGCAGGGAAAATATTGCACCTAAAAGAGCATTATTTGATTTCAATATTTTGCTTTCATGTTCCTTGCCAGGTAAATAGTAAGGAATATGAACGCATTGTTACCCGAGTTTGACAGAGAAAAGATATAATATGAAATTCCAAAAGAAGTATATATAAATTGCCTCAATTACCTATGGTCTAAAGCCCAGCCAAGGCTTTCTCGATTTATAATAGACCTTATCAATGAGTGAATTTGAGCCTAAAAATCCTTGTCCACGCCTGTCTATGATATTGAACATATTAAAATTTCTTTATAAAATTAACCTGACTTGCAGGTTTCAGCAATTCCACGTTCTTCTCCAAATATAGGAGTAGACCATGTGATTGAACGTCGATCGGCGGGTTATCATCCGAGCATATGAGGGGATTACTTCCTTAAATGCTTTCCCCTCCAACTCAGTGGTTAGTAATTCTTCTGTTATCTTCTACTTTTGTTTTCTCGCATTTGCATTTTGTAGACTTACTTCGATTTCCTTGAGTTCCTCCACATCGCATATATGATTTCTATTGGTCTCATAAATGTACATGTTCCCTTCTCCGCACAAAAAGATGCATTTGAAAATCCTGAAAACATAAAGAAGTTTGGAAAAGTACAATAATTATTCAGTCCAAAGAACACTCTTAAAGCTTCATCGACCACTGTATGTCCTCTACTGCAAGAAACATCTCATTATGGCATCGACTCCCTCCTTTGGTATGCTCGTTGTTCTCATGGATCCAATTTCACTTGTCATCTGAATGAGCATAGAACATGGAAATACCTAAATAGGGTACACAGACTGGGCTATCAAAACTAAGTTTATTTTGTGAAGTATAAGTATTTCATGCTTGCTTGAATTTGAAATAGCGTACAATTTGTAGAAGTTCAAATTCCTTGGAAGAGTGGAGGAACAAATCGAGGAACTGAAAGGAGAGGTGAGGAAGATGCTGGCTAGCGTCGTGGATAAGCCTTCACAAATGCTTCACTTGATTGATCAAATCCAACGCTTGGGAATTGACTACCATTTTGAACATGAAGTAGATGAGTAATTAGAACAAATCCACAAAAGTTACTCTCAACTTCATCTTGAAGATTTCAAGGTAGATGACCTTCACATGGTCGCTCTTATCTTTCGATTACTGCGACAACAAGGTTACAATGTTTCTTCAGGTACGTTTTAAATGTAATGAACCAATCTGATAAGATACGTATTAAGATACTTCTATTGCTTTGTCGAATTTAAGGAGAAACGCATACAAGAATATCTACAACGTTAACCACGCATATCCCCTTCCTAATATCTAATTGATTGCATCTTTTTTCCATGTTGGTTGGTTGCGCAGAGATCTTTAACAAATTCAAGGATAGTGAAGAGAATTTTCGAGAATCGCTTGTCACCGATGCACGCGGATTGCTAAGCCTATATGAAGCTTGCCATTTAAGGTGTCATGGCGATTCCATCTTGACGAAGCACTTCCTTTTGCTACAACTCACCTTGAATCAATCGATGAAAGCAAAGTGAGCACTAGTCTCGCGAAACAAGTGAGTCATGCCCTAGAGCAGCCACTTCGCAAGGGATTGCCGAGGCTAGAGGCGAGGCGTTATATTCCACTCTACCAAGAGGAGCCTTCACATGATGAAGTTTTGCTCGCCTTGGCTAAACTAGATTTCAACTTACTGCAAGAGCAACACCGAAAAGAACTTGGCGAGATTACTAGGTTCATTAACTTCATGTGATAGCATAATCTAAAATTAGCTTCTAGACTATGTTTTAACTATACTGAACTATCGATAATGTTATAACAATTCCCAAGCTATCAATTATTCTCATTGTGTTTTCCAAAGGTTAACTCATCTAGTTTCAATTTACCTTTCTAAATAGTGTTTTTCAAAGTCCTTTACCAGTGAAAAAAGGAGTATATCTATGCGAAGTTATCGGCCTAGAGTACTTTTAGTTATGCTCATGTTTGTTTAATTATAGGTGGTGGAAGGAGATTGATGTTCCAAGGAAGTTCCCATTCGCTAGAGATAGGATTGTGGAGTTGTTCTTCTGGATCTCGGAATATATTTCGAGCCTAAATTTGCCATGGCCAGAAATATACTGACCGAGTGATCTCCTTGACTTCAATTCTTGACGATATCTATGACGTCTATGGCACATTGGAAGAACTTGTGCTCCTCACCGAAGCAATCCAAAAGTATGGAATCCGCACTCTTTCTCAAACTTCTGAATTTGATCAATTTTGTATAGAGTCAAGTGTGTCATTTTCCAAGACTTGAATTCAGGTGGGATGTTGATGCCATGGATGGATTGCCAGTGTATATGCAAGCTTATTATAAGGAGCTTCTCCAGCTCTATGAATACATTGGGAATGAATTGGCCACAAAAGAAAGATCATACCGCCTTGTCTATGCAAAAGAAGTCGTAAGCATCATTGGTACCACTTTACATACATCGATGGCAATCTTTAGTTAGAAACCCAACATTCTTGTTTATGTTTCCATTGTCAGATGAAGAAGCTAGCAAGAGGATACTTTCAGGAAGCCAAATGGTTCCATACCAACTACATACCAACACTAGAGGAGTACATGCCCCTTCAACTAATAACGACTGGATATGGAATGTTAGCAACTACATCACTTGTGGGAATGAGCGATGTGGTCACTAAACACGCTCTTGAATGGTCAGTCGATGATTGCAAGATTGTGAAGGCTGCACAAACCATGTGTAGGCTCATGGATGACATTGCCTCTCACCAGGTATAATAAAACATAATTATCCTCCAGAAATATGATACAGTTTGATCGACCACCATTTAATCTAGAAACACCAATGTTGTTTGACATACAGTTTGAGCAAAAGAGGGGGCACGTAGTATCTGCAGTGGAGTTGCTCATGAAATACCACGGCGTCTCGGAGCAAGAAGCTGGGGAGGAACTCCATAAAGGAGTCATTGATTCATGGAAGGACATGAATGAAGAGTTTCTTCGTCCAACCGCGGTCCCAATGCCGATTCTCACACGAATGCTCAATTTCTCACAGGTGATGGATGTGTTATATAGTGATGGAGATAATTACACCCATTCTGAAACAAAGCTCAAAGATTATGTGACGTTGCTCTTCGTTAGTCCCTTGCTAATGTGAAGTTTGGACCAAACTTTGTCAAACCAATTTGGTCATTGCAAATTAATAGTCTATAGGTTATGCCTTGGAAATCCTATTTTTCCTGATGTATAAGGGACAATATTATTACCATTATGTACTTTCAGATTGACGTGTGTGATAAAACTCATAAATAAACTATGCATATGTTGCTAAGTTTGCAAAGTTTAGTGTAACGTGTAGTTGAAATATTTTAATAATTCCTAACTCTCGGGAAAATTATCCAGAAAGTCCTAAACTTATTTTATAGTGGCCAATTCAGTTCTAAAACTTTCAATTGTGCTAATTTAGTACTAAAATTTTTAACAATTTGTCAATTTAGTCATAAACATTTTAATTATATCAGTTTAGTTTCAAAACTAATTTGTCAATTTAATTCTAAATCTTTTAACGATTTTCCAATTAAGTTTGTCTAGCTAATAGTTGTGAAAATCACTCACATTGACGATATTTGTAATTTTTTTAAAATTTTTTTGATATTTTCCTTCTTTTCTTTTCTTTTTATTTTTTTCCTTATTTCTTTTGCCAATTGCTAGCCACAAGCGAGGGTCGTCCTCACCTTCGGTGAGGACCTCGCCATATGGGTGAGCTCGCTCCTCACCCAACCCTCACTAGCGGCCAACAATTGGCAGAGGGAAATATAGGAAAAAAGATAAAAGAAAGAAGGAAAAAGAGAAAGGAAAGGAAAAAAAAAATTCACAAAATTTTTAAAAATTTACAAAAATCATCCATGTTAGCGCTAATCGTCAATGTCAACCATAACACATAAGACATCCGATGTTGGCTAGATCGTCAAGTCCACAATTTCCAGCCAAATTAGCAAGAATGACTAAATTGGCATATCATTAAAAGGTCTAGAACTAAATTAGCAAATTATCTAAACATTTATGACTAAATTGGCACAATTTAAATATTTAAGACTGAATTGGCCACCATACATGGGTTTAAAATTTTTGGGCAATTTTTCCCCTAACTTTTTGATGTCCAGCTTATGTAAGGCTCCGTTTATTTACTTCATGAAGGATACATAAATAATTGAACATAGTTCGTGGTTAAACTTGATTCTTCATTTCTTTGTTGTATGTATTCTCATTTGGCAATAATAAGTTGTCCGAGATTTTATTGCATGGCAAGATCAAGAGTATCGCTTGATCTGTTGGCCACGGTCAATCACATTGTCTGGTAGAACTTCATTGATTCATGTACAAAATGTGGATTTTTTGCGTGCCTGTAAATTTCGATGTCTGTATTTTTTTTGTCAACAATTTCAATAAGTTCCAAAGTGGCAAAAAACTATTTGTAAAGAATATGACCTGTGTGACTTCTTTTGCAGGTAACTTACCGATAACTTATTAAAGCATTTGCAAAATTGCCAATTTTTTTTAATGATAATTTGCAAATTAGTAATTTTTGCACTAATTTACTTGTTTTTATTTGCATAATATACAAAGGCTTTGAATAAGCTAAATTTTACATGAAATTACTAACCTAAATTAAACGGTTTACAAACTTTTGTCAAATTGAACGACTAACTAGTTTAGAGTGTCAACTTTTATTTGAATTACTTACCAACGTTCGATTTTTTTAGCAACTTGTCCATTGAGTTACGTACCAATAATTATTTTTTTTCTTAATTGACCAACTTTTTAAAGAAATTGCCGAATTTTCCTTTGTTATGGGTACAAAAATAAGAAAACGCAGCTTGGTTGTTTTTCCTATCTTTTTTCAGAGAACTACCGTCATCCTTTAGCAAAAAAAATGGAAGCCACCAAACGTTCTCTTATCAGGGAACTACCAAAAGTCCTTTTTCTTTGTCAGATGAAGACATGCATACCGTTCCCAGTCTTATATATAAGGATCTGCGAATGTATTGTAACACGTTAAATCTCATATCAAATTATAAAGGTCTTGTAAAGTGATTGATGAATAAGACATGAAAAGTGTTAAAAAAAGTCCTAAACATTTTGTATTTATGTCAATTTAGTCATAAATCTTTTTACTTTGTGACAATTTAGTCCTTTCCGGCTTGGCCAGATTTTGTTAACTGGGCGCTAGCCGGCTGACGTGGCATGATCGGCGTGGCCAACTTTTAATAATATTTTAATATTGTTTGAATTTTTTTGTTCTTTTTCTTTTTCTTTTTTTTTTCTTTTTTCTTTGTTTCTTCTCCTTCTCCTTCCATTAGCCAGTTGCCGAACCTCGAAGACCGGCCAGAGGCGACGACCGGCAAGCCTCACCGGCCATCGCCAGTGGCCGCGAGGGCGGCCTCATGCTAGGTAGCGAGGCTTGCCCTCACCGGATCTAGCAAGGTCGAGCCTCGCCTAGGCGTGAGGCTACCTTCCCAGCTGGTGAGGCCAGCTTGAGGCTACCCAAGCCGCAAGGATGGCCTCACCTATGGCCGGCAAGGGTCGACCCTCGCTAGATCCGGGGAGGGTGAGCCTCGCAACCTAGCACGAGGTTGCCGCGAGGTCACCATCGCGGCCACTAGCGAGGGCTTGAGCCTCGACGGCCATCGCCTTTGGCCGCCGCCCGAGGTCGCCATCATGGCCATTGGCAAGGGCTCAAGCCTCGCCGGCTGTTGCCTTTGGCCGGTTGTAGAGGTCCGGCAATTGGCTGGAGGAAGGAGGAGAAGGAAAAAAAAAAAATAAAAATATTCAAAAATATTAAATTATTATTAAAAGTTGTTCATGTCAACATCGATTATACCACGTCGCAAGCCGACGCCTAATTAGCAAAATCCGGCCAAAATTAGCCGAAATGACTAAATTGACATCAAGTAAAAAGGTTTATGACTAAATTGACACAAATGCAAAATGTTTAGAACTCTTTTAACACTTTTCCCGAATAAGACTGACCCTCAATGGTTGATATGCACTGAGTAATGCCAACCACCTCGCACTCAGTGTTGTTGCCCATAAACACTGCACCACTCTTGCTAAACTGATTATCTGAAAACCAGTCCCTATGTAATGTCACGGGGGATGTGCATCCGAAATCCATGATCCACCTGCTGCAATCAAACCGACAGACATACAGCAGATGTAGTTCGAATCTTCCCTGCTGGCTTCTGCAACATTCACATCGCATTTTCGATCTCACCGCTTTCTTTAGCTCTGGGCAGTTCCATGTATTGTGGCCCCCTTTTAACAGTTGTAAAATATACGTATGCCATGCTTGCTTCATATTTGAAATAGCGTATAATATATTTGCAGAAGTTCAAATTCCATGGAAGAGTGGAGGGACAGACGGAGGAACTGAAGGGAGAGGTGAGGAAGATGCTGACTGATGTCGTGGATAAGCCTTTGCAAACGCTTCACTCGATTGATCAAAGCCAACGCTTGGGAATAGACTACCAATTTGAGCGTGGAATAGACGAGCAATTAAAACAAATCAACAAGAGTTTCTCTCAAACTTAATCATGGAAATTTTAAGGCAGATGACCTTCACATGGTGGCGCTTACCTTTTGATTGTTGTGAAAATAAAGTTATAATGTTTCATCGGGTATGTCTTAAATGTGGTGCACCAATTTAATAAGATATCCAAAACAAATTAAAATATTTCTATTGCTCAGTCGAATTCCAAGAGAAACAGGTAAAAGAAAACCTAGAACATTAAATAGGATTTGAATTACATCTTTTTTCCCATGCTGGTTGGTCGCACAAAGGTCTTTGAAAAATTCAAGAATATCACTCATGAACAATGCGCGTGGATTGTTAAGCTTATATGAAGCTTGTCATTTAAGGTGTTATGGTGATTTTATGTTGGAAGTAGCACTCCCTTGTCGCGACCTCTTTTTTTTCCGGCGCCCGATCGGGGCAGGCGCCTAGCGGAGGCTAATGGCTCGGCTGGGTTTATTAAGCCCGGACTCTCCCAAGTCCACCAATTCACGACTTTAATGGTCAAAGTTTTTAACCTGTAAGTTAATTTTTAAAACGGAGTCACCACTAATCAATTTGGGGTGGGTTGATTAGAAACCCATGCAAAATATTGAGAGAAATATTCGCTCCTGCGCAACCAGAGAAATTAGGATCGGGGACTTGATTACACTAGTTAATCACTAATGCCCTTTCGGTACCTAATCTTATTTAAACCCCGAGGTTTTTTGGATGTTTTAGGGATTTTCCACGCATTTTGGAAAAAAAAAACATTTTTGAACCTTTTTCCAATTTTTTTTTGACATAAAAGGGATTTTTTGGATTTTTGGTATTTTTTGGAAAAATACAAATCTTTTGGCTTTTTCTGAATTTCTGGCCATTTTTGGGAAATATGGAATATTTTTTATATTTTATATTTTTTTGGAAAATAAAATATTTTTTAATATTTTTTTTGGAAAATAAAGTATTTTTTATTTTTCTTGATTTTTCTCAAAAATAAAATATTTTTTATATTTTTAAATATTTTCTGTTTTTTTGGAAATTAAAATATATATTTTTAATATTTTTCGAAAATAAAAAAAAAATTGATTTTTGAAAATAAAATAAAATAAAAACGACCGCGTGCGGGCCCGACTTCATTTTTTGGCCTTTTTGTTTTTTTTTTTTTTTTTTATATATAAAACGGCATCGTTTGGGGGACCGGTGAAACCCTACCCGATTCCCCCGACCCGGGTCGCGACCCGAAAAATCGGGAACCCTAGGGTTCCCGATTCGTGGCGCCGAGAGGGGGGATTAGCGGATGCGGCAGCGGCGACGGTGGTGATAGCGAAGGGGGGAGTGATGGCGACGGCGGTGGCACGTTACCTAGCCGTGGGCGGCAACTTGAATGGCGGACGGCAGTGCGGCGGAGGCGACGAGCGACGGCGACCTTCGATCTCTCTCTCTCTCCCCCTCTCTCCTCTCTCTCTCGGCCGCGCTTGCAGATCGGATCGGGGTTTCACTTGCCGCCGGCCTCCCGATGTCTCGGAGGGAGGTCGTCGAGCTCGCGACCCGACCCTTCGTGCTCACCCTTCGATTCCTCCCCTGAAGTCTCTCAAGGGGAAGCTCTCGGAGCTTGCTGCCGGTTGCTGCGCGTGCCTTCAACGGAGGCGGGGACGGCGGTATTTATAGGCGAGGGGGTGGCCGGTCGACGGGACTTCGACCGCCAATCCCCCTCGCGTGTTGAGCGGCGAGCGCGGCCAAACCGGCGTCCCATCCGACGCCTGCTGCTCCTCTGCTCCACGTGCGTCGCCGTTCGACGATCTTCCTACGGCGTCGCGCCCTCGCTCGTGCGTTGCAGAGGCGCGAGGGAGAAGAAGATCCGACTGGGCCGGGCCAAGGAGGAGGATGGGCCGTAGGGGCCCATGCGGAGGGGGAGGCTGCCGCTGCTGCCCTCTTTGTTTTCTTTTTTCTTTTGCTTTTTGTTGTTTATTTATTATTTTTTATTTTTTATTCGAAAACTTAATTAATAAAATAAAACATAAATAAAATTAAGGCGTCAACATCCCTTTTGCTATAACTTACGTTGAATCGATCAATGAAAGCAAAGTGAGCACTAGTCTTGCAAAATAAGTGAGTCATGCCCTAAAGCAGCCACTTTGCAAGGATTTCCCAAGGCTTGAGGCAAGGTGTTATATTCCACTCCACCAAGAAGAGCCTTCACGTGACAAAGTCTTGCTCCCACTTGGCTGAATTAGATTTCAACTTACTACAAGAGCAACACGAGAAGGAACTTGCAAGATTCCAAAGTTCATTAACATCATATGATAACAAAATCTAAAATTAGCTTCGAGAATATATCTTAACAATGCCTGAACTCTCGATTTTTTTTTTTGTTCTATTTTCCAAAGGTTTACTCGTCTAGTTTCAATTTACCCTACTAAATAGTGCTTTTGAACATTCTTTTCACTTTTACTTGAACTTTGGATAATTTTAGAATAAAGGTTTCCCATTAAAAAAATAAAATAATACAACTCATTAATAATCTGTTAGCTATCTGCCAAATAAACCATTTTTGAGTTCTACCAAAAAAATATTTTTTTTTGGAAAAGAGGGACACAAATTTCGTCCCTATGTGGGAGAACAAAAAAGAAAACCAACAAAGAAGAAAAAAATGTAACAAATTATCTTAAATCAAGAATAGGCCCCACATTTGACCTTTATCTTTGATGTTTGAGTCTAACATGGTAGATTTGTCTTTTAGTCAAACATGTTCGAGTCGAACATGGTAGAAAATGTTCAGAAAAAGGACTAAATGGGCAATACCATCTCTAGACAACAGCACCAATCGATCTATAATGGCTATGTACTTCTTTGAGGCATCTTCAATGGGAAGATTGAAGATAACTATTTAAGAGAAGATGGGAGAAGTACCAAAATGCCCTAATTAAACATGTAACCTATCCTATAAAAGTCTCTAATTTACTCTAAAATGATGTTTTTGGTATTTTATTTTAAGAAAGCAATCAAATAACTGATAAGCACTCATCACAAAATAATATTTATCCAATCTGCATCACTAAATATCCCGTCCATTCAAATTTCAAAAAGAATAAACCAACCATCTTCAAAGGTTATTGATGGCCGCTATTCCGCGTGGACAAAAGAATCGTATCTTGAGGTTGAGATCGGATTGCCATCCATGCACACATTATGAATTATCAAATAGTCCTATTTTGAGTAATCATAAAAATCTTCTCAATATGCATTAGATAACGAATCATTCAAATATCTCGATTTGATACCAATTGTTCAGATTATGCAATAAAATCAGATATTCAACTTTGGATAATGATCATCACCTAACTCGAAGATATGTTCCCAAGTCAAATTCAACAGAGGCACGTGGACGGAGGTGCTTCGGACGACGACCAGCGATGGGGGCACGGCTAGGTAGCCCACGGTAGCTTGGTCACGGTGGATGTGTTGGGATCAATGAGGGATGTCACCGCAGCAAAGGAGTCATAGCCATTCCTACCTACAAAAATGCAATAAAAAGTGTGACTCGACCTAAGGCAAATGACTTATCGCAAGACTCCCACGATCAACAAAAGGACAAAGCAAACACCGTGTTTCCAATCAATCCTCAGTTCACAAATCCTGCATCAAGTGCTCAAGTATTCTCTTTTCAAGGAATAAAAATTTGGTCGTGAAGTTTAAGCTCTTAAAAACCTTTATGCACACCGAATATAAACGTTAAAGTCAAATAAGCTTAAGAAAACAATATTCTGCACAAATTCCAGGTTAGTCGTCACTGAAACAGCGCTTCAACGAAACAAAGGAACTAATACTATGCAAAATCTAACAAATCAAGGGATACCATGCAAAGGCTGTGAAGTGAAACCGTGGATAGGTTTGGCGCGGGGGGATGATGGGTGACGCAGCGATGAATTCTGGTCTCGCTGGAAGTGCTTGAAGACTCGCCTAGTTTGAAGCGTGCACGGCCATTGAGCGCGACGACAAGGCTTGGCGAAAGCGACTGGGCAATCACCAGACGGCGGGTGTTCTTTTATATCGACTGATCCGGACTTCATACCAAGGCCACTGGACGCAATGGTCTCGCCGGAAAACCTACCAAATGAGAGAAAATCGCTGGTCTCTCCCAAATTTCTCCATGAACGCTGGGACTTGCCGAGGCGCCGGTAAGTAGCTGGACACGGCTGAGCTGTAGTGAGGCGGGGAGGATGAACGTGATGACCAGGCCTGCTGGACGACTCGCAGGAGCCGTTGGGCACAGCCACGTGTACGCTGGAGGCGTTGGCTTCGCTACAAGAACTCGCTGGGCGCACTAGAAAGCCAAGACACCAGGAGGCCTCGACTCGCCGGGAAACAGCGGGATTCTTTACTGGTGCAGATCAGGTGCGAGGTGAGGAGCGGGCAAAGGAGTTCGGCGGCAAAACCCGATCTAAACTGCAGGACCGTTTCTAGGAGATCACTGGAGGGTGCTGTTCCGGCGTCGGGACTGCTAGAGTTGCTGCTGGTCGGTGGCTGAAGCATGCTGATCACTTCACTGGGATTTGCTCGAACTATTGCTATGGTGAAGAGCAGCGGCGAAGGCGAGTCACGGCCGTAGGGGCAGCTTGGCAGCATGAGGTTCCAGCCTAGAGGGTTGCTGATGCGGGCGGGGCGTCAGCAGCAGCGGCATCAGCAGCAGGAGGGATGGCGTGACCCTGGTGGACGGCTCTCGGTGGTCACGGGCTCGTCGGGGCTAGCTCGTTGGGCTGACGCCAGAGTCGCGGATGCCGATGCTTCATTGAGTCAACGAAGAAAAGGAAGGACTTGTCGAGGCTCTTGTTTCGAGGCTCCTCGCCCGAGCTCATCGCCGGCCTTCAAGGCTTCCGATCAAGGGCCAAGCCGTGGACTGTTCTCCGCTCATTCGTTGTTCAATATCGGGCCAAAGCTGTAGTTCATCATTGGCAGAAATCCAAATCCAGAACTCTTGATAGTCGTTCAAAGCTGTAGAATCGCAAAGGTAGTTGAACTCTTCAGGTTCATAAGGGAAAAATTCGATGAGATCATGGTTGAATTCCAAAAGAGTTTGAAGATAGAATGTAAAGGAAGAAAATCGAATAGGTGTATCCAAAGGTGAACGACTTAGTAATCGATATACTAACGGGAAACGATGAGAACGTCTAGAGTTCGCTAAAGAGTAACGTGGAAGGTCACGAGAATATTTACTGAATAAACAAAGAAAATAAAGAGCCAGCCATACTTGCATAAGCCAAAATGGACCAGACAACGTACCATCTTTGGATTTCATTGAAAGAGATGCATGAGTAAACCCCTATATAACTGTTGGAAATGGTGATCTATTTTCTAGAATTTCCTAGAGTTGCTAAACTTCTAGAATTTCCTAGATGAAGTTTCTAGAATTAAGAGGAAATTTTCAAGCATGTAAGAGAAGTCTAGCATTCAAGAGAAGTCTAGAAATGTAAGAGAAGTCTAGAGAAGTCTAGCATTCAAGAGAAGTCTAGAAACTTCTAAGGCGATGACTTATGCCTATAAATAGGCTTGTAGTTCATTCATTTGTGTGTGTGAGAGGTAAACCCTCCACCTTGTGCGTGAGGTTTAGACCTCCACCGTGTGTGGAGGAGTAGAGTTAAGATGGTTTCTAAGTATGAAATACTCCTCCATTATACCAAAATATCTTGTACTATTCATTTCCATCAATTAGATAAATTATATCTCATGTCCTATATTCTTCAATTATCCTATCTCATCCCTTGTCCATCCTCTACAAACTATATCATACACTTGCACATGTCACTAACCAAAAACTATAACTAATACCAAAACCATGCTTCCGCGCATATTTAAATTCTAACGTGGTATCAGAGTCAGGTGTTTGGTTGGTGTTGGGCGTTTGTCCTCACCACCCTCAACTAAAAAGGCCAGAGCCCGAGCGAGAGCCAACAGAGCCAGAGTCGAAGCCAGAGCCAGAATCAAAGGCTAGAGCCCGAGCGAGAGCCAAGAGAGCCAGAGCTGGAGCCAGAGCCAGAATCAAAGGCCAGAGCCCAAGCGAGAGCCAAGAGAGCTAGAGCCGAAGCGTGAGCGTAACTAAAGCCGGCGAGCGGAGAGCCTATGAGAGCCGAGCCCGAGCCCGAGCTAACAACTACAACTAAGAACATTTTGATGCCCGAGACATATGGGACATCGTTGAAGAAAAGTCATGCACATTCAAAGGCAAGTGCAAGTGTTTCGACAAGAAAATGCAAGGGATCGTGGAACGAAGACGACATAAAAGGCATGAGACAAATTACAATATCCAAAGTATCCTGAAAATGGATCAAGGGGGAGTGTTGGAAATGGTGATCCATTTTCTAGATTTTCCTAGAGTTGCTAAACTTCTAGAATTTCCTAGATGAAGTTTTTAGAATTAAGAGGAAAATTTCAAGCATGTAAGAGAAGTCTAGCATTCAAGAGAAGTCTAGAAATGTAAGAGAAGTCTAGCATTCAAGAGAAGTCTAGAAACTTCTAAGGCGATGACTTATGCCTATAAATAGGCTTGTAGTTCATTCATTTGTGTGTGTGAGAGGTAAACCCTCCACCTTGTGTGTGAGATGAACCCTCCACCATGAGAGGTCATAGATCTCTACTGTACCCCCATCAAACTATTTTGTTCAACTAATGAAACTATTTTCCCCCATATCTCATGTCCTATATTCTTCAATTATCCTATCTCATTCCTTGTCCATCCTCTACAAACTATATCATACACTTGCACATGTCACTAACCAAAAACTATAACTAATACCAAAACCATGCTTCCGCGCATATTTAAATTCTAACAATAACGAAGCCAAAACAAGTGGACCTAGAGCAAACCATTTACCCACCGCAAGATCCGAGGCAATGTGTAGATGGTCCCTTGAAACTTTAAGAGTTAAAGAATACATATTTCGATAGTCAATACGTTTAGTGGAGTCAATGGGACCAAAAATGCAGCAGAATCAATCAAGGAATTTCCCATAAGTAAGGACACTCTTAGAAATATAAGGTACTTCCAACGGTTCCAAATTTTTTGTAGGAATGCCATTTAGCACAAAACCAGCTATGGTAAAGATATCTAAAAGAGTGACAGTTTTGGGTCCCCGAGAGAAAAAGAAGCAATTGGTTGATTGGGATAGAAACATATTGCAAAACCCAATAGTCCCCTGTTCAGATCATGGGACAACATACTAACCTCAAGTGTTGTCTTTTTCCTTGCTTTTTTCCAAGCAAGCTTAACTCACAGATAATCCTTCATCCGTAAGTACGATGAGTGGAATTCCACTTCAAACAACGGAAAACCACGAAATCGGAAGGGCGCCGAAGTCCAGATGTCCATCGAGAAAAGTGCTGAATAGGAAGTATCTCTTCACGTTTCATTGGTAAACAAGGCTTGAGAGATGGCGGGATGTGTTGATGGTCTAAAAGGCAAGGCCCAAGGAGTAGGCGTTCGTGATGTTCTTCCATAACACTCAAGAGTCCAAAACGACAATTATCAGCGTCCTCACTTTGTTCTAGATCATCAAAATTAGCAATGCAACTATCTGGGTGAAATTTGGAGGTATTGGATGCAATGGAAGATGCTGAAGTAGACGCAGAAAATGAGATGCAAAAGGTTTTAGGGTTTAAGGAAGAAGACAAAAGGAGTATTAAAAGGGAGTCTCTAATGTGTATAATAGGGTTGAAGACGATGGTTCAAAATCGCAATAATCAATTATCTACAAAAATTCAAAAGGACGCATCAAAATAATACAGGAAGTAATGATCTGTATTGGCCATGCATAGGAAAAGAAGCTTTTAAAGAAAGAAAGGCATGATTGTCACCAGGAGGAAATTGCACGTAAGACAATATATTTTCTTTAGAAGAAATAAATTTCAAATTTACTTCTTTTAAAATGGGACATATGTTAACATTCAATATTAATCATACTATCACATGTTGATCACGAGGGCAAAAAACATGATGAAAGTCAAATGAAATTACACATGTGCATCAATAGGATTGTAATATATGGTTGACTATCAATGAGCCAGAGGATGAGGATTCAAGGATCGAGAGCAAAGCGAGAAGCCTCCGCGTGGTCAATTGTTAAAATAAAAACGGCAGCTATTAAGTGGCTACCTAAATGATGCCGGTGGTAAGTTTTGGACAAAAACATTCGAAGTATACAAAGAAGCATCAAAGGAGGGCACGGTTGAAGAGCGGTTAACATCCAAGAATTAAGGTGTGACGTCATTGTTGATAAATTAGGACATGATCAAGACAGTTGTAAAAGGAATGAGCGGATTGATTACTAACAAGAAGGAACGTGCTTAAGGTTGGAAGCCATTATCGGAAATGAATAACTAAGTGGTGATTACCAAGCTCCCATAAAAATACCACCAATCATCCAACAAGAACCCCTTGAACAACACATCAAATGTTATTTCCTTATTGTATTTTAGTTTTCCCTAGCTGTTGTGTTTAGATTTCCATCGTTGATTAAATTTCAGCAAGTGTCTATATCTTAGCGTAGCATTGTTGATTAAATTCCGACATTGTACTTCTAGTCCAACGTCGTTGATTATATTTTGACATTGTGTCATCTATCTAGGTGCATTGTCATCGATTAAGTTCCAACATTGTATCAAATTATCTTAAAGCTGTACTATTGATTAGATTCCATCATATAGTTCAAATTGGGTCTCAGAGTAAGTAAGGCTGCGTTTGGTAACATTTCTTTTCAAAAATTGTTCCGGAAACGAGAAATAGAAAAAACTATTTTCATTCTGGGAACAATTTTTTAAAGAAGAACGCGTTTGGTAAACTTGTTTCGAATAGAAAAGAACATAAACATGTTTGGTAAACTTGTATAATTTTTTTGTTTCTTTTAATTTTTAAATTTTAATTTTCCTTTTTCCTTATTATTTTTTTATTTTGTATTATTTTTTATTTTTTATTTTTATTTTTTTTTTTTTTTTTTTCTTTTTTTTGATCGCCTACCTCGGCCATGGCCAGCGACCGGCCGATGAGGGCCGGCGGCCTCACCTAGCCACGGCAAGGCTCGCCGGCCCTTGGCGAGGCCGAGCTTGCCTAGCCACCTAGGCGAGGCTCGGCCTCACCGAGCCACGGCTAGGCAACGCCGACTTGGCGGTGGCCCGGCGAGGCTCGGCCTCGCTAGTGGCTGGGCGAGCTTGACCTCACCAAATCTGGGCGAGCCCGAGCTCGCCCTGCCAAGGTGAGGCCAAGCCTCGCCAAGGGCCGACGATGCTCTAGGCAAGGTCGCCGGCCCTTGACGGCTAGTCGCCGGCATGGCCGAGGTTGGTGACCAGCCAAAGAAAAAGGAAAAAGAAAAGAAAGAGAAGAAAAAAAAAAAGAGAGAGAAAAATTGTTTCTCGGAAGTGTTAAACAAGAAACAAATTTTTTTATTTTTGTTTTACATTCTAAATGTGTTCCCCTGAACAAACAAGTCCCGTGAACAAAAACGCAAACAAACGTGTTTGCTCTTTTTTTTTGTTCGTGAACAAAAAAAACATAAATTGTGTTCGTAAACACGGGCCAGGAACACAAACAAATAGGCCCTAAGTCAATTATCCAGATTGTATAGTGATGTTTGAATTTGGAAATTCAATCTTTAAATTGTATTTGATATCTCTGTTCGGAATTAGCACATAACCTCCGTCCTTTTTAAACAAAAGCCAAGAATAACACTCGGTAAAAGATATTTCGTCGCGAAATCAAAACCCGCGAAATAGCACTACTGCTGAAGATGCCTAGGGTTGCTAGATGGAGACTGTAGAGGGAGCCGGAGGAGTCGTTGGGA
Source organism: Eucalyptus sp. ANBG9806169 (assembly GCA_014182395.1). NCBI lineage: Eukaryota > Viridiplantae > Streptophyta > Magnoliopsida > Myrtales > Myrtaceae > Eucalyptus > Eucalyptus sp. ANBG9806169. The sequence continues at coordinate 32,563,247 of CM024577.1, forward strand.
CAAGTCTGGCCGCGCAAGAACAGCAGCAAGTGGCACAGCGTGGACTAGCGATCAACGGCTGCGAACGCAGTGTCGGTTGGAGCACCGCGAGAGGGCCGCGGTTGCGACTAGCGTCTGTGGGTCTTTGCCGCAAACCCCACAAAACCTGTACAGCACAACTCAAGATTTTCTCCATTAGCTTTCTTTTCTTTTCTGTTTTCCTTTGTCATGAAAACGTGCGGACGCCCTTTTTTTGTCCTTTCTTCCTTCTGCTTCTTTTGTGAACTGCCCCAGAAAGCTTTTCTCCATTTGCTTTCTCATGAAAACGTGCAGACCTCTTTTCTTTTCCTTCCTTTCTTTTGCTTCTTTCGCGTAAACGTGGATGGAGACCAAAGAGGAAGAGAGGACCAGACCCCCTTGCGTCAGTCCATGGAGAAAAGAGCTTAGCTTCTGTCCTTTTCCTTCGACTCCACCCTTTTGTCTCTGCCCTACTCGGAATTGTAGCCGACCTCTCCTTTTCCTTTTGGGCGTATAAGGGGCAGGCAAGAGAGAGACCCCTCTTTTGTCTTTTGTGGCCATGGCATGGGATTCATGAATGTATCAGCCGTAAATTCGATTAATGCGATGCACATACTAAATGTAATATAAAATGCAAATCATGTGAATGATATTTTTGTCTAGGGATTAGATCAACCTCTTATTTTTTTATGCAATAAAGAATTAAATATGATAGTCAAAATTTAAGTGTCACTACTTCTACAAAACACAAAAATGATTAACATAACAGAAATTGTAAATGCCAGTCATAATTAAAGGTGGAGAAGAGTGTCTTGATGAGATGCTTGCTTTCAATTAAATCCACGTTAAATCTTAGTGTAGACCTTATTAAATCATAGGTTTACCACCCTATCGCTAGTTTGTTAGTGTTAGGATAACTAAGATATCGATGATAAAAAAAAATACTTCTTTTATCTTCCCTCCACAATCTTTATAACTAAAAAAATAAATCATTGCAAAAGATTTTAGAAAGATGTGAAATAAAATGCCGGATAACTTAACATGTGTTGACACCTAAATTTTGACGACTCGTTTAATCATTTATTGTATTAAAAAATTATGGGTTAATTTTATCCCTGAAAAAAAAAATAGTTAATTGCATAGCATATAGTTTAGGCGCATTTATTTTTAATTTGCATTTAGTATTGGACCGACGGCGAGCATACTCCGATAGGATTTTTCATATATTCAAGTAATATACACCAATTGGTATATTCTTGGGTAGACAAGAAATTTTTGGATAGAATAAGTGAAAAAAAAAAGGAATATTACGCGAGATGAGTATATTTCAATGATATATTTAGGGGTATTATGCGTGAGCAAAAGGAAAAAATATATACTATTATTTATTTTTGGTGATCCCACATTTTAGACCCACATTTTCTCTTAAAGTCGCGAATTCACATGAAGTGTTTCCATATCACCCTCTTCGACAACAAGATTCGTTCAGTAATCGTCTTGATGGAAGACGATGTATAAATAGGAACGTACGTTCATTTTCGACGGGTGATGACAGGTCTAACACAAACTCTCTCATTCGAATACACCATCGCACGAGAGTGAATTGGGTTAGTAGTGCGAGTCCCCAAATTTTCTCTTTGATTTCAGTTTTTCAGACGAACGCGATTACAAACAATGGCTGGAGGTTTGTCTATAATCGATCCCGGCTTCCGCATTTGAATTATTTTGTCTAACATATACCACAAAGATATATTTTTTAGACCTATAATACCTCGCGTGCAATAGAATGAAGGAGGCCACACAATGCACATACGGCCACATTGAGTTTTTTTTTATATCACGTCGAAGGGGTTTCTCTCGGTTTTGGAGGTCAAAGAAAATTCAACGCAAAAAGGAAAAGAAAAGCTTTGGGGATTTCTCTTCGTTAGAGGGAGACAGCACAAAAGAAGAAAAAAAAAAGAAAGTCTTTGAGGAGAGGAAAAAGGAAAAGACAGAAGAAGAAAAAAGCTTCTGCAGAAAGCAAGTGTGCAGAGAAAGGAGAGAGGAGGTGACCGGACGTGTGCAGCTGAGAAGAAAGAAAAAAAAAAGAAAAAAAAAAAAGAAGAAAGAGGAAAAGGAGAGGAACGGTCTTCTTCTTCAGCGAGCACCCTTCTGCTTACTGTCGGAGCCGCGCCGCTGCCTGAATCGCAGATCCGCCCCTTGCCGAACACCGCCGCGCCGCAGCAGCCACCTCCGTGCTGCACCACCGCGACCTCGCCTGAAGCCGCACAGACCCACGACGAACCCGACGTCGCCGCCCGCCGTCGTTCCGCCAAGCAACTCCCACTGCTGCGACCCGAAGCTCTCTCCCTCGCGATTTCAGCAGCAACCCGAGCCGATTGTCACCAGTAGCTGCCTTGCCCCCTGCGCCGCTTGTGTCCTACAACCAGATCCGGCGAAACCACAGCCGCGACCGCTTCCTCTCAACCGTCCGACACCTCCGTCCTCGGCCCTTCACCAGTCGACTCTGCCCGAACGCCGTCGCTGCCCCTCTCCGAGCAACCTCAAGCTCGAGTCCTCTGCTCCGACGCCCAACCAGTAGCTGCGACCCACAACCGCCCCTGATCTGTCCGCGACCTGCCCTCGTGACACCAGCCCGACGAAGCCCTGTCACAGCGTCACTGCACCGCCCACACCTGCTGCCGACAGCCCCGGCGTCCCCTGCAGCTCGCACCACCGCACCAGTCCGTGACCCATCACTGCTCGCGACTTCGCCAGCCTTGCTCCGATTTCGCTCCGCCCCTGTGCTGCTGCCACCACCGCCGGCTCACCTCGTCGGAGCCCCTTGACGGACTGATCGACCCTCTGCCTTGGAGATCCACGGTTACACGTGGGAAAGGAGAAACAAGAAAAAGAAAAAAGAAAGAAAAGGGAATTAGGTAGATTTTCTTTATTATTATTTATTTAGTTATTTTTTATTTTCCTTTATAGATTGTTTTTAAGTGAATTTATTCATTGATATTCCGACATGAAAGTGCCTCAAA